>JBBJLR010000145.1:8036670-8046899 GCA_037577145.1 Brachypetersius gabonensis
ACAGTAATTCGTTAGATTACTCGTTACTAAAAAAAGTATCGCCGTTTACTTATAGCGCCGTTATTCCCATCACTGGACATTTATGTGTAGATTCTGACACAAAAGGGGCAGATAAGGTTCCATGGCAATAAGAGACAGGGGAAATGGTGCTTGTATGCCAAATGGTGGAATTCAAAGAGGATAAAAGGCAAAGCAGTGATGGTTAATTGATATGATACACTGAAGTATTTCTGTGAAATACTACTAACGGACTCATGGAACATATCTGCAGGGCTTGCCGATATTCAAAGCTCTATCTTAGCATTTTGTCATTGAACCTAGACTAAACATCATTTTTTACAAGCCTCAGAGTGTGTTTCTGAACATGGCTGCATGGGGACCAGCCTGAATTTTTTACTAAAGGTCCACAGGGTCTTGCATCACTGCTACAAGCATGAGGCCTTTTTCTTTTTGGCAAAACTGTACTTAGGCACTGCTAATGTTATGATAACGATATTACGTTACTTAATGTGTCTTTACAACTCATGACAGCGTATTACTGTGGCATATTTATGGCATGGTTTTGTCAGTTATCAGGAATCAAGTCAAGTATTACTGAGTAATGTAAGTAATGAACACAGAATTACATTAATACGAGTAATGTGTTGCACTAGTAACACAGAAAAAAATACCACTTTCCAAACATGAACATTTAAAAATGCCTTTGATGTTGAAGAGCCAAGGGCTCTTACATAGGCTGCTGAGAGCTATATGCATATGATTTTATGTTAAAAGAATTAAGCCTTTTCATCCTCTGTGTGTGCCCATGTATCAGATTTCTTTGGATTTCACAAATTAATGATGCAGTTAGAGCATGCTTCATAAAATACACACCTGCTTAGCTAATCTGTCAGGTTCACTGAACCCCAGCAGCAGGATTTTATGCTTTTAGCATCATCCAATTAGCATCATGACAGCATGAATCCAGTCAGCCAGAAACAAAAAGTCTCAATTCTTCTGATGTTTTTTTTTTCCACTGCAAATGTCAAAAAACTCATAAATCTAGAATATGTGTTTTTACCGCCTGACACAATGCTGTGATATACATTTTTCACATCAGTTTCTGATGATTTGAGCTGATGCATGCAGTGTCTGAAATAGTATATAATGTAATATGTAATCACAGTAACATACTGAAACAGGCAACAGCATTGAATCCACAAAATGTATTGTATCGAGACAGGTATATATTTTTTAGATAATCTGGATGGGTAAAACTAATGTCTCTATAGACATGTCTCTGATTTAGGTTCTACATGCTGAGCACATGTTCTGTAAGGTAGAGAGCATTTGGTCTCTTTCACAATCCATGATATTTTGATGTCAGTTTATCCTTCCCTTTCTGCCTCTGTCTTTAGGGAAGATGGTGAATTTTTATGTATTTTTAGTCAGACTAGAGGGGGTGGAGGCGAGCAAGAAATATGGTTGTATTCTTCCCTGCCGCATGCTTGTCGTGCGCTGCAGCAGTTTTCTCCCGGCTCGCTGTACGTTCACCCCGATATGCACCCTCAGGCAATGTGCCTTTCATTATTTCTTTTGAAACTTTCATCTGAAGTCTCAGAGGGATTAGCCCTCTTGATTCCTGACACAGTCAATGAAAAAACAAGCCTTAGACACTGGGAGGCTTACAGCCAGTGGAGTTTCACTCCCTCCTCTGCATGGTCTCCACTCGGCTCGATCTCTTAGAACATGCAGCCATGCCTGGATTCCTACACAAGTGGCTGCCTGGCTTGATTTCCTCATCCTAACGCAATGTGAATTCTCAGAACAATGCTGTGCCTTGTTTTTAAATGATATATCCTCCTTTGGTAATGAATGTAGCACATGCCTCTGAGGTCTGAAGATCAGGAATGTTGCCTCTTCTCGTGTTCATGAATGATAATTAGCCCTCTTACCTCAACTGCTCTTGCCAACAATCCTCCACCACTTCAAATAGACATCACGTCATTACTGGAACCTTTAGGATGATGCAAAGCTTAATAAGGCAGAGGTTAAGAACTGTAACCAATGATCTACCTCGGCAAGCCTCTCCTGATTGGTACAGCTGGATGCTCCTGCTCCTCTGGGTTTAAAAATTAATAAGCACCTCCAACTCTTTGCAGAATTAAGCCTAGCATGTTGATACCCAGCCTCGATTTTTCCACACTCACCTTTGTCAGCAGTTTCACTTCTTCACCACTGAGCATCTATCGCTTGTGCCCTTCAGTTATGGTTTACTGTCCAGGGGACTGGACACAAGTGTCTCCAATAATCCCTTAATTAGGCGATGATGGACTATTCGTTTATTATGCAAAGCTGCAAATCTCCACTTTCCGCTGCGCCGAGCCCCCCTTTGCAGTGGCGGGCAGGCCTGCACTAATGATCTCAGCAAGTGGCAGCAATCCATTGCGGTGCTAGAGCAAGGCCACATTAATCTTGTGGGTGATCCAGTTGATGAATGACCCTGGAGCAGAAGTCCTGGCAGATCCCGCCTTAATTATGCTGAGGGTGCTACACCTGGGCAGTGCGCAGAGTTAGTCTTGCAGACTCAGGAGTGCATTGCCACCCCACAGGTGGCTCCAGACACTGCTCCACTGGAAATGCGCTGGACCTCCCCTGGGTGAAATTACGTCATTGTTTCCTGGGGCTCCTGGCCAGAGAAGATGATGATGTATGGAGCCTATCCCTCCTATGAGCCACCTGGGCAAAAGGCTGCAAAAATCATCAATCTGAAGGGCATCCCAAGAAGGGTCATTAGAGGCCCTAGATCTATTTAGACCTGTCCTGATACTTTTTAAACACTTTAAGATCTTCTTCTGCTGGATTGCTTTCGGAGGTGTTTTTGCCATCCCCAGTACAACTTAATTGCTTCTCTCTGTAGTGGAGAGTAATACCGAGTGCACAGTTTGGTGTTGCATCAGCTGAAGCTTTTGCAAACAAAAATAATAGACTTCTCCAAGCATCTGCTTTCCTTTGGTAAAAGTGATATTATATGTGTTCTGTTGTGCTGCTGCTTTCAAAACAATTAAGAAAACATTGCAGAAGGCCTCTTCCTAACTCAGAGACCTCTTGCTCCATTCTGAAGCTGTGTTGCACATTGCATGACCTTCATAATTTCTCTATGCAAGAGTACGTGTTATATCTGTGGAAGCAAACCCAAGAAATGCATCTCAAAATTACTAAGGAGGTCTTTACATGACATGGCATCAATAAGCATGAATGCAGTGTCTCATGAGGTTTCTGCTCTGTTTAACCAAAAAAAAAAAAAGAAAATCCAATGATTCAGCTCACTAGGCTGAGGAATTCATGTGTAAAGTGAAATAAAAGGAAGAGCCTTTGTTCAAGCCTTGGTTCTTTTGGGATGGTGTGTGACCTGGAAGCTTCTCTTCAGGGGAATTCCTTCGACCTCGAGTTCCTGCTGATGTGATATGATCCTCCCTGAGGCCCATGAATGTTAACCAAACCCTCTCTCTGAGGCTTTCTCTGACTTTTTGTCCATGCTGAGGTAATTCTGATCCTCCTGCTTAAATGCCCCAACAGCAGCTAGTTCTTGCCCCTGGATTTGCAGCCTGCCCTCTGTGGCCTTTTATTTTGGGCCAAATCTGTCATCTTCCACTTTAATCGCTCCCAGAGATACCTCTACAGTGCCATTCTTCCAGAATGCAAGCATCCAGTCTTTGTTTTGTCTATTGTGTGTGATTAATAATATCAATAATCTATTTTTTGTGTGGGGGATGGTTTGTTTTGATATGTTTTGTTGAAGATCTTTTGTCTGGGTCGTGAGTCTTAATTAGGGTCCTCCACCACTGCTGTGTCACAAACATCGGACAAATTGATTTAATTGCATTCACATACAATAAAGCTGGGATCTAAAAGGTCAGCAGGAAATGGTTGTAAAAGCCCTAAGGAGCATTTTAAGGGCCAGCTGAATTTAATACGCATCCATCACTTTTTATCATGTAATTAGTCCATGGAATGGCAGGCCAGTGAACACGGTGGGAAAACAGTGCTATTGATTAGATAATGGCCTGGTATCTATCAATTCACTCTCACATCGACAGACTGTCGAGACTATTCTGACTTTTGTCATTTTCTGTATCAGCAAATTGTTCTGCACTTGTCTCGCTGAAGCTCAAATTGTCATCATCCGTCTGATGTCATAAATGAGTTTCCTGTGTGAGACATCCCCTCTGCCAAGGCTTGTCTCTCCATCATCCTGCCCCAAGCATGCCTACAGAGTCATCAGCAGTAAAATGACTCAGATTAGAGCTTGACAATCTGCAGGGTATTATGTGCTGAAGGAGAACTACATTGATGTTTAATTGAAATTTGCTCAGTTAGGTACAGTGTTGTGATATTTTCACCATGTTGGTACAAAAAAACTGTTTAAAGCCTGTCAGCTGTCTTATCTTTGACATACTGAATAGGTTACATTAAATAAATGGGACCAAGTGTTTTAATATGACAGGCTGCAAAGTGCCTAAAGTTAAAAGGTGCCAAAAAAAAGGGCTCTGGCCAGTCAGCATTCAGCGCCACCAGTATACTGATCACTGCCTGATGGTCTGGAATCATCTGCACCTGTTTCTTTGCTAGTTTATGCCTTCGGTTCGATGGCTTTGTGATGTGTTTAATGACTCGTAGGCCCCTGTGTGATGAAAAAATATTCCTCTAAATTTGGTCAGGTCTTCGGACTAGGCTAAAAATAGTATGCCTGGAAACAGCATGCCTGGAAAACGGCTTGTTAAGACTATTTTAAAAATACAAAAAGGTCTGGCTGTTTGAAAGCAAAATCAGAGGTGGCTCAAGACGTTTGCACAGTTCTGTATTTAGCTCCTAAATGTCTGAAGTATGTCTGCAGAGAGGATTAGAAATGCGAGTTTGGTGTTGTAAAACAAATTTCTTCAAACAAATCCCGACAGAGCAAATAGTCTTTGGACACCAGTGTACTGTCTAACGTATACATATAATATACATATTATACACATATATTTACTTTTTGATCATCACATCCAATCACATACATTAACGCTAATTTTTTTCCAGTCAAATTTTATGTATGACATCGAAAGATGAACCTGGAACTGACCTCATCCTGGTGTTAATAAATACACCAAAAATAATACTATCAATTATTTTGCTCATAACATTGGCAACCTGAAGGCTGTCTTTAAAGGGGATCATTAACGCTCAAGTAGTTTTGGGGGCATAATTAAACAGAATACTGGCACTGACCCAAACCAGGCTAAGATACTGATATTCCAGCTTCTGATATTCATGTCTAAAGCAGAGGATAGTAATAAGCCAGAGATAGTAATAAGCCCAGTGGAGCAGTGAATACACACTGCAATTAGATAGTTGTGCACATAACATAACATACAAATCATATGGTTGGGTTGGCAAAACTACCATTATCTTTGAAAATGTCAAAGTAAGGAAAATTAAACCTGATGATTAATAAAACATAGATTAGAAATTGGGTTTATTGTCTATTGTTTATTGCAGTTGCTATCAAGCATGGCTCCTAATGCCTAATCATCAAGATTCAGGGTTCTTGAAGGTTACTTGATTTTTTTTATCAGCAGCTGTGTACACAAAGTGAGACAAAGTTTCTCTATGGACCACAATGCATTCAACATGGTGCAGGTTATAACAGACAGTGGACAATGTAGCGGTGTAACAGCAATGTGTGTGATATGCGAAACTTTTTACCAGAATGAAAATATTGCACTATATAAACATAGCATATAACCATATTTATAACCATATGTCCATACGATGCACCGGGCAGTTAGCAGCATAGAAAAACCACAATGAGCAAGAATTATAACAGTGGCTGGTTGTTAGGGTGCCTGTACTGGCAGTAAACAGGGTTACATATTTACTGTAAAGTGCAGGTGCTGATTAAGAGTTCAGAGTATAGTGTGACTGTTAAACAGAATAAAAAAATTACAGACATTTAAAACATTATAGATAATACAAAGTGAAGGGTCGCATGGAGAGGCCATCTACTTGCGCCGCCATCTTGGTAGAGCAAAAGTGACTGCTGTCTTATGAAAAAAGGTGCTCTTTTCTGCAGTACATGGTGTTACATTGTCCTCTATACAAAGCATAGATTCTACATCATTTCAATGTAATTGAACATTTTTAAAATGGCAAGGAAAAATGACCCTATAGCCCCAAAACCAAGGGAAAAGATGTAGCAGTGCTGCAGCGTAAACACATCAGAGACTTCACAAAGACTGAGACGTACAAAAAGGTATTTGAACACAACACTAACAAGCCACAGACCTGAGTGTTCCTTGTCAGTACTCTAGACAAAGGCAATAACAATGATTGACTGTAAATGGAGATGTCAGTGGGGCATGGCTTCCACAGCGGGATCCCAGAAAGTGGAGTCTTCCAGTAGTACAGTGGAAAAAGGGGTAGCAGATGTTGTAGCTGACCTGTGGGAGACACCTATTTTTCAGAATGTGGGCAAGGTCCCTACCTTCCAGTGAAGGACAATCTTAATGCCTCCAAGAAATTTTGAAAATGCTTCCAAAATCTGGGGAAGAAGATCCTTTTCTCCTCAGCATGATTGTGCCCTTCGCATAAAGACATGGCTGGATGAGTTTGGGGTGGAAGTACTTGACTTGCACACACAGATCCCTGACCTCAACCCCACCCAACACCTTTGGTACGAACTGGAATGGAGGGAGTGAGCCAGGCCTTGTCGTCCAACATTAGTGCCTGACCTCATAAATGCTCTACAGAATGAATAGGCACAAATTCCCACAAAAACTTGTGGAAAGTCTTCCCAGAGAAGTGGAACCTATTATAGCTGCAAAGAGGGACCAACTTAATATAAAAGACTTTGGACAAGTATATCTTATGCATGCCATGTTTAGAATGAATTCAGCCTAATGATAAAGCCAATGGTGAGTTTAGCTTCAGGAGTGTTGAAGCACCACTGAGAAATCACTGGTACATTAGTAAAATGTGCTCTTGTCCTATGTCCTTACAAAGTTTCTGTGGAAGTTTGGGGGGAAAAGCCTAACACTGCTTGTCGGAAGTGACAGCTGGGAATGATCTGGTTTCATTGAAATCCAGAAGGTTTCTATAGTTTTAAATTTGACTGCTTGACTTTGCTCCACATAAAAGCCTGTTACATGCTTGATGTGTTCCGACATTGATCAGATATCAAAGCTTAATTAATTAGGTTTAATGCTTAGTAGCTTTATTTGGTTCTCTTTGTCCATGTGTGCTACTGACAAAAGGGACAAAAGAGTGACACTGGAGAGACGGAAGAGTGAGATTCATCTGCCAGATTTTGATACCTTGAAAGACTCCCACTGCCCCCAACTTCTTTGATGGTGTGCTTGCATTCTATTATTCTTTTTGTATTATCCTTTTATTCATGTTTCAAAATATCATTATAATGAGAACTCCTTAAAATCATTCTGCAGAACATGAAACTTCTCTCATAGCATCCTTTTTCAGTTAAGAGTGTGGACCCAAGGAAAGGTAATATTATTTTATAAGATGAAAAATACTGATCCACTCAGGCTGATTATCGATTTCTGACAGAGGCTTCTTTAGCCAGTTGCACAGACTTGTATGCTTATGAATGTTTTCGCCTATGTGGTGCTCAAAGGTTCTTGTTCTCTATCTTAGTCAGACAATGGATGTATCTCTGCTATTGCCCTGAGCCCCTGGCCTGGTGAGCACATCATTTTTTTCCCTTCTTTTCTGCTGCACTCGCTTGTTCAATTGAAGGGAAGGACATGTTTATAGACCATCAAAGCCCCGAGAACATCTTGTTCAACGCCTTCACTTGATGTTACAGAATAACAGCCAAGAAAGAAAACTATTGCAGAGAGAAAACTGTGCGGTGGCTCACTGTAAGTCATTTTAATTCATTTTTCAAAAACCAAATTCTTGGGATTTAATAGAATTCTGTGCACACAATTTATAAGTAATATTCTAATACAAGTAACTGTATTCACTATTATCTGATCCACTGAAAAAGTAATAAAAACACTTTCTAGTTGAATTCCATTCCACAGCATACCAACTAAATTGAATCTATTCTTTCAGAGCAATGTTCGATGCTATCATCAGAAAGGCACAAGATGTCCAGAACCCTAAAAGTTTCTGCATTTTCTTAGCAATCCTCCTCCTCTCCACCCTGACCACAAATCTAATTTTGTGATGCCACCTTGCCAGTTGTCCTAATACCAGAGGAGATGAGAAAAGCTATTCCAAACACCTGGCGAAGTGGCTTCTGGCCGAGGATACAGAAGTGTATGCTACCCAAGAAATCTATTTTGAGATTCTGGATTGACATGACTGCATTCTTGCCCAGACAGAATGGAGCTAAATTCTGTTTTGTTTATTTTAATATATTTGCAGAATTTTGTGTATTTGGAATACACAGATATGAAAGATATATGACTGTGCACACAGTCTAATAAAGGTGTGTTATAAGGGGTCAGAATGGGCTGTGTTAATATTAAGGAACCTCTATATATTTGTAAATTTTTACCCATATTTTGAATTCTGCATTATACTGTGGCAGCAAAAACCTTCAGTATGAAAAGTACAAGAGCCATGGTAGTAATCACTTTTGGATTTCAGAGCTGGAAGAACCATTCTCACACTATGTGTATGTTGTGGTGGATTTACTGGATCATGTTGCTACATTATATGTTTAAATAGTCATTAATCTCATTGGTCTGGTGATGCCATTCATTGCATTTTTGGTCTATTTGAGAGTGGAAAATTATATTATTATTATTATTATTATTATTATTATTATTATCATTATTATTATTGCTAATAGGGAAGACATTTTTAGCAAATTATAGAATGTGCTAGAAGTTTACTGAGGTATCTGATTAAGGGTGGATATAAGTGTCTGCGAATGGTACAGAAGATATACTATAAATCTATAGAATTATTCATTTTGGGACTAACACCAGTGTCTGCGAATAGTAAAGATACACCGTAATTTGTCTGTTATTTCTACTTGTTTTTTTCCAGTGTAGGCTGGACCTTGGTTTAGGTCTAAATTTTGGTTTAGATCATTTACAAATTAGATCAAATTTAATGACATATGGATCAGCTATCCTGTTTGTCCAATTTCTGCTTGTTGTATTCCTTCTGCTCCTTTTCTACCCCCAGCTCCTTCATATTCATCCAGGGTAGCCCTTGATTTTTTTCTTTGGATGGGGGTGGTGGGGAAAAAATCATAAATGATTCAGTAAGTGTCTTATGTCTTAAATCAATAGATTGGCAATTTGAGGTGATGAGGTTACCGCCCTATGAAGTGTATGGCTGGAGACAAATCTCTTTTTAAAGTTAATGAAACCATAGTTGTATTAGAGAGGGAGGTGTTATAAAAGATAAAATATTAATTGAATAAGATTGGATTATTCATTATGAGCTGTTTCCAGAGTGCAATCAAAATTGATTTACTGTGGTAAGCCTGCTGCCAACCCTCACCATGTCTCAGACAGTGCAGATCGCCAGTTTCCCTGAAATATAACCCATGAAAACCTTCCAAGCCAGGAGCTACCAGAGCAACACTTTTTACTGTGCTTCCTGACACGACTACAACTTTATTTAAACACTTCATTCTATTGAGCAGCCTGTCTCACTGGGGTTACAAAACAAAGTGAGCTACTGAAAATAGTGCGCTCAGCAGTGATACTGATGATTTAATGGCCCAATCAAGAATTGCAGCAACTGGCGGGCCAGGTGTCAGCTCTGCCCCGGCAGAGGCTTACAAAATAACAACAAAGCCAAAACTGGAATGAGTAATGTTTACCACGCTTGTTTCTTTTGAAGTCGGAGCTAGCGCTGCAGCCATTGCACTGTCTCTGCAAGAGCTAGGGCTATGCATTAACTGAGATGATAATTACTTTAATTTGCACACTAATTAAGTTCCTTGGAGCTCCTTAAAGCTACGTGTCAGGTTCGTCCTTTTGTGCAGGTGGTAGGGTGAGCATCTAAGCTACCATTTGTTTACTGTGGACCAGTCAGACCAGACCCTAGTGTCTATAGGCAATGAGTTTATTACCTATAGACACTATTTAATGAGTTCGTTTTCCAGAATTTTTCTTCATAAGCTGTTTTAGTTTTGGTCAGAGCCTGAAACACACACACACACACACACAAACACACACACACACACACACACACACACACACACACACACACACACACACACA
>JBBJLR010000145.1:8061321-8077582 GCA_037577145.1 Brachypetersius gabonensis
CACACACACACACACACACACACACACACACACACACACACACACACAACACACACACACACACACACACACACACAGAGTACCTTGGGTAAATCCAACAAACACTCCAGGGTCTGGAAAATTAATGTGCCATGATAATTAGTTAATGAACAGAGTGATGCCAGAGGAGGGAATGTTATACCTTGTATTTAATAACAGATAGTTTCATTTGCCATGCTCATAATGTGAGTGTGTTCTTTCATGCCCACATTCCACCCTCTCAGAGTCTTGTTTTACCGCCTCCTTCTGTTCTGCCCCTTCAGACACATCTTAGCAAACAGCTGCTTTCCCCAGTTGTGAGTTTTGCTTGGAAGGGGTGAAAATAAAAGTGCCAAATGAGTTCCCTGAAGAAACTTTAAATTGAGTAGTTTCAACTGATTTCATTAAAGAGCCCTAGATTAAGGAGAACCCTAAATGGTTCTTCTAAGGCACGGCTCTATGGAACCCTTTTTGGCACCTTTATTCTGACAAGTGTGAGCCAGTAAAAGTCACTTACCAAAGGCTGATAGCCGTCTGGAGTCAGTGCAGGCTGGAGCTGAAAGCCTGTCTGTTTGGTTAGCGCCTTTGGGCTGGCGATGCCATGTGAAGACTTATCATGCGATGGCACTGCATGGTGGCTCTGGGATTCGGCTGTCACATGGTCTTTGCAATGGCCTCAGAGCTGTTGAGTGTGATGGTTAATATGATTATTTTATAGTGTGGGCCACAGGGCCTCCATTAAAAACTAAGGACAAGACCCATTTAACCTCTTATGGGAGCTCACATTCCATCAGCTCCAGCAGACAAACACGCATTTTGACTTCACAGTGGCATGCTTGAGCTAAATTCCAAGGCTTGGGAGTTTATTTGGTATCACAGTACAAATATGCCTACAGTGAAATCCTTACTTATTTGAGCATTATTTATCATACTCCACAGATGGTAAAAAACTATACTCTATAGACAATGTAGATGGCTATACATTGACAATATTCAAACACTGAATCACATTTACCCAGTGCACTGAAAAACTAGTGCTTTAAGTGGTTCAAAAGTGAACACCGGATCTGAATAAATTTATATGAATGAATGTATTACATCAACGAGTAAATGAAAGGCAATAACTTCATTGGGGCAATAAAGTAAATCCATATGGAACCAATTTGCAGATTTTAAAAAAGCTTTTGCGTTGTTCATTCTAGCTAAACTCCTATCTTACTGCAGCAATACTAACTGACAATATGTATTATATATATTGCTATCCAGCTTTTTCCTGAACCTGTGACTTATAGCTCAAATAGTTTTTTGTTTTCTAGTTAGATCAGGCCCTCAGGATTTGCCTTTCAAATTGTACCACCAGAACTGAGCTGCTGAGGATCATTTGAGCTCTCTATAAACTCATATTCATTCTTTGTCCTTTTCCAGAGAAACTCAACTTTCTGCCATTTGTTTTAGTTTCATTAATTCATTTAATTAAATTTCATTAAATAAAAACCAAGAATAAAGATAATCCTCAAAATAAAGCAACCCTAGTACTTAATTTTTCAAAGTAGCTAAGTACATTTTAATAAATCTGTTTGTTATTCACAAATACATTTATTTTATGCATTATTTATTTCTTTAGTTTGATTTTTATGTACTGCTCAACTAAGAAAATATTGTATATGCATGTCTCATAGTCATTTAGTATTAAACCGGTAAAGCTCCCAGAAATTAGCATCATTAGCCCAGCGATGGTACCCAGTAAATATTAAGGGAAGACTAGGTACATTAAATAAAGCTGCACGACTGATGCATAACTTTATGCTTCATTTTATGGTGGTTGCAGGCTGTGCTATGTTGAAATGACCAAAAATAAAACAGCACCAACGGTAATGTTTTGAGTCACTGCATTTTCTTTGACAGTTTACTGTATGACAGACATTGTATTCTAGCAGAGTTGTTAAGTGTGCAGAAAGTTTAGGTAGACAGTGATAAATAATAATTGTGCAAATAATGGCAGCAGCAGGACAGAGAATGTGCAGTATATAATTATTAGAGGTGTATTCACAGTGGCAGTTGGTGTACAGTATAGTGTGTGTATGAATTGTGTTAGGAATTGTGAATTGTGTGTGTGTGTGTGTGTCCTCAGTTCTGACTGAGGAATCCAGCGCCCTGAGGAAAGAAACTTTCCTATTCCTTCAGAACCTTTTTGGAAAGGCTGTGTGGGGTCATCCACAATGTTGAGGATGCACTGTGTGGTGTAATGTCCAAGACAGAGGGGAGAGACCTCAGTGATCTTCTCTGCTGTCCTCGCTAGCCTCTGTAGGGTCTTGTGATCTGGAATGGAACAATTCCCATGCCAAACTGTGATGCATCTGCTTAGAATACTCTATAATTTGAGCTGAACATTGCCACACAGTCATGTGTCAGTAAGGTGAACAGCAGAGAGCTGAGACACTGCCTTGGAAGGTCTCTGTGCTCAGCGTGGTGGTGCTGAAGATGTTGCTCCCAATCCTGACTAACTGATCTCTCCCAACCAGGAAGTTCAGGATTCAGTTTCAGAAAGAGGTGTTCAGGCCCTGCGGTAAGAGCTTCCCAATCAGATGGAGAGGAATGATGGTGTTGACAGCTGAAGACTATGAATAGCATTCTGACATAAGCGCTCTTTTTGTCCAGGTGAGTTAGGGCCAGGTGAAGGGTGATGGAGATGGAATCATTCATTGGGCAGTTGGGGCCAATGAGGGGGCAGATGTGATTTTATGCGCCTCATATGAGTGTGAGAGTGATCTGTCAATAGTTATTGAAGCAGGACACTGATGACTTTGGCACGGGGGTGGTGGTGGTGGGGCTTTGAAACATGTTGGAACAACGGCAGTGCTCAGAGAGACTTTGAAGATGTCATTGAGAATATCCACTGGTTTGCACATCCTCTTCACTTTATACTATTTTTGGTTGCTAGAGCTGCCATAGGTTGTATCCTCCCTGAACAGTTTGTGTGTTCTCAGTTTGTGTGTTCATGCAGTCCTGAAAAGCATTCCTGAAGAAGCTTATATATTTATAGGTAGAAATATTCATAGTCATGCATTATTGATTTACTGCATACATGTAGAAGTATTTGCAGAAACCTACCAATAAAAAACAAGTGCATCAGAATTAAAGAGTTTTTTTATTTACAGCATATGGCAGACACTTTTATTTTAGGATTCTTGCCCGAGTACTCTTCTTTGTATAGTATGGTGTGTCACGCATGGTTGGAAGGCTTACCCACTACATTACACCAAACATTCTGCTCTCAGCATAGGTAAAATCTGAGTTTGTATTTTAAATTGTGTACTAATAGAAGGGAGATATGGGCTTAAAAGACATTTTCTTAGAATGGAGTTGTCCAAACATTTTCTGCAAACTTAAATACCATCAAATACTATGATATATTTGTAAAATATTGTGATACTTGACTTTTTGATATAGCTCAGCAGTAGCTGAGGGGTTAATGCCTAAAGTAATATACACCCATTTATGCAGCATCCTGTTTATAGGAGGCCACTGCCATTAGAAAATACTGTCACAGTGAAGGGTGTACTTGGCTTGCAACAATGTTTAAAAAAGGGGCACATGTCAAAGTAACATCCACCTGAATGCCAGGACCTGAGGTTTTCCAGCGGAACTTTGATCAGAGCATTACACCAGACTGGACCCTGGCTTATCTTTTTCCCATAATACAACTTGGTGTCTTCTCCAAGAACACTAACACAGAGATGCTCTACCAAGTTGTCTAGCCATCACACTTTTACTCTTGGCAAAGATGTTCAGGTCTTTACACTTGCTCCTTTGCTTCCAGCACACAAACCACAAGAACTGACCGCTCATGTGCTGCCTAATTTTTCCTACCCCCAGGCAGGTACCGTTGTAATGATACTGTATATATAAAAGAATGGTCTTCTTTTCTTGTTCAGTGTAGTGTTCATGAGCACTGATCTTCTGTGCCAAGTTCACAGATCTCTGTAGTGTCTTTTTGTCTTTCAGCTTTAGTCTTTACCAGACTATTACACTTACACATTAAAGCACTCTCAGTTGTGGAGTGTAAGAAGTTCAGCACCATATGTTCCAACAATTCTGCATTCCTTAAGGCATGCCAGAAGATAAAGGTGTTGATGCGTATCCTTGAAGATCATACTCGTGTTCTTCATTCTTGTCAATTGTTTGAAATGTGCACTGCTAACAGCTCAATGCAGCTATTTCCTCCTTTCAAGAAGCACATAAACCATGTCAGTCTTTTAGTTTTACTAACATTTAGCACTAATTTCTTTTTCTGACTCCCTTTCTCTTGACAACTCCCCAGATTTTTTTTGATCATCTGTGATCTTCACCAGTTCATGACCAGTATGTTCTGTAGATTGATAGATTGATTGCTGCCATCCACACAGTTGCTTTTCAATGTTTGGTGAAAAAGAAGTACAGTCAAGCATTTTGCACTCTTACAAGGGTTCTTCAGAAACTGCTTCAGAAATTCCATCATTAATCTGCAGCTGGAAAATGAGCAGGTGGAGTTACTTATAGCCCTAGCTGCTTGAGAGCCAAGTTTTCTAGGTGGAATCAAATGCTGGGCTGTAATTGACAAGCCGAGCCATAATTCCCTGTCATTGTACGGTATTATGGGTTGATGTTGACTTGCAAAAAAACGGCCCCTATTATCATTTAATCGCAAGGTGAAATTGCAAAAAAATCACCATTTTGTGACAAAAATGCCCCCTAACAAGCACACCTGAACCTCTGGACAGCAACTCTTATTCAGGCTTGCTCTGAAGGTTCTGAAAGGCGGTGTGGTGGTGTTGACAGCGACACTTAGTCTATAGCAGACAGCTGATATAAGAATGAAAAGGTAGGAAAAGCCACACACCTAAAGGACAAAAAGCCCCATCATACTTTACATTTCTCTCCTGCTCTTAGCTCTCATTCCTTCTTTTCCTTGGTGGCAGTCTTCTTTTCTTCTTTTGCCCGACGCATTATTCACATATGAAAGACGCAGCATAGTCCGCTGCGTGTTCCGTCAATTACTAAAACGCGGTGGTGCAATCCTGTTGTGATAATGAATGTAATCTCTGACGCTCCCATGGCATGGGAGCTGTAATATGAGCTGCAGTCAGCCCCTGCACTGCCGTGCATCGTAAATTACACCCAGTGCTACTTCCTTTCTGTTCAGAAACCTTACTGTTTTAAGGCCAAAGCCTCTTCTTTATTTCTACGGAGGCGACTTACAGAAACCTAAACAGGGTCTTTAGACAGTTAATGAATTTATGAAAACAGCTCATTTTTGCTCATTTTGCACTGAAGTGACTAATATAAATGATTCAGGATAAAATATTAACTCACACTTAGAGATCACATGTTTTTCTTTCGTAAACTCTTTTCCAGAAACTTTTGGTTTCCTATTCTTCCTAAGAAGGTTACATAAAGGAAAAACGGATAAGAATATTAATTCTACACACAAACATAGTCTCTAATGCTTTTTCATTATGTCGCTGTCGAAACAAAACACTGTTTTACTTTTTTTTTTTTTATTTATCATTTGGAAATTGCAGTAAATTTCACGATGAAGGGAAAAACAGAAATGGTCCAAAACAAATCCTTCCATTATATGCCAGAGCCTATCCCAGCGGTCACAGGATCACTAATAGAGGAACATCATGGACAACTCACCAGTCCATCACAGGGCAATGATGGAAAATTACTTAGAATTGAATTTATTTAAGTTAAAAAATGCCTTTTGTCTTGTTATGGGGATGGGTCACTATTTTGATCCAAATAGTTATCGACTTATTCTAAGAAAACTGAGACTAAAAACAGACTTTTTATGGCTATGGTTTAAAGATGTCAAGTCACTGATTTCTTGAGAAGGATTCTAATTTTAACGAAAATTAAATTCTACACCAAATCATTCTTTAATGCCTTTGCAATTATTCATGAGCAACCATGGTGCAATGCATTGTAATTCACACCAAATGTGACATCCTTTCTTCTCCTTTCTGTCTCTTTACATATTTGAAGCTAAAGTGTCTTTTTCATAGGTGCAACATAGACTTTAAAAAGACCCTCTTCTCTTTAGACAAATAGCACCACCTGTTGCTTTTGCAATTATACATGAGTGTCCATGTATGCGTGCATTGCAAATGATGCCACTTCTTTTCTCTGTCAGAATCGCTAAAGGTTTGAGGCGAAAGCCTCTATTTTTTAATGGAATTGACTTGTGGGGATTCAAATAGGCTCTAATACCTTACAGCACTTCCAACACATTAGCAACTTGTGTTAAAATGAGCATTTTTTTGGCTCAATTGCAGTATGAGTGGACAGGTTTGTGATATTTTTTTGGACCTCATTTGTATTAAGTGGTAATGAGAAGCATTATGTTCAAAAGTCTACAAAATAACATTTGTAAAATAAAATAATAATTTACAGTGAATGTCAGTTACATTTTCTGCCATTAACAGTTTAAGTACTAAACCTTCTTTATTTTTTTACAGAGATAACTTGTGGAGGTTCACATTAGCACTGCTACCTAACACATTAGCAGCCAGTGTTAACACAAGCCATTTGACAAATTGTCCTAGAAGTGAACACGTTTACAGAGCGTGCTCTTGAATTTAGTACTAAGGAATAATACCCAAATACAAATTTGTTAAAACGTTTCATTTAAAACATTTGTACTGACTCCTCATAGTCTCTGAAGGTGTTGCACGACTGTTCATTAATAGTTTATTATTAGATGAATAGTCAAGTAAAATATACATCTAGTTATCAATTCGTTTTTTGTTCCATGTATTAGTGAAGCTGTCGCAGATAGTGGAAGAATTGTCATTGCATTACAGTGTAATCTAAGCTTCAATGAACCAGATGAGTCGGAATCATAAAACACACTATCAGATTTGCTCAATCACAAATGAGAATTACCAGCCTGTTTAACTGCTTGCATGAAATGTGGCTGTGCTCCACATTTCACTCATTTATATGTGCGATCCGTAACAGAACATCATCTTGCTATAAATACCACCTGAGTCAGTCTGACAGTACATTTCCTGGTAAGAAGCCATTGAAAATTCAATTATTTTTCCTATAATGGTTTCAGACATGTTTGGTCAAACATGAAAATCACAGATATACCAACTCTGTATTTACTTACAGTTTGGAATATAACAGAGCCCAAAAACATATATAGAATGTGGAGAGATACAGTTTTGGTACTGTTATGTTTGTACTGTTCAACTTTGTTTATTACAATGGGTAAAAAATGGGTAAAATAGTACTTCCGCCTCCACAGAGACTTTTGTTTTGCTTTGAGACTTTTGTTCAGCATTTCAATTTCAGCACCCAAAACACTGGGCATAATGGTCTATGATGGCTATTACCTCAGTGATGTTGACTGACTTTTACTAAGGTCACATATTGGAGCAGAGACAGGTTGCTCTTCTGGCGACTTTATGACTAGGACTTAAATACCATCTTGCACATATTGTGAGGAGTAACAAGGTCACTGCCAGACTTTATGTATCCAGTCCCAAAAGTTGTAGACACCTGCTCATTCAAAGCTTTTCTTGAAAACATAATTTATAGAAACTTTGCTTCCTTACTATCTGTAGAAGCAGCATCTACTCTTCAGGGAAGGCCTTATCCTAGATGTTGGAACATTGCTGTGAGCAAGCAAGCTCCTGACTCAGCAATAAGTAGCTTAACTCAGTATTTAGAAGAGGTGTTTGGGTATTTCTGTTCATATAGCATATATTGTACAGTCAGATGACCACAGTTTTTAGAATCCTCTTATTCAGGACTATCTACACATCATTTTTAATCATTCTGATGGGAAATAAACTTTTGTATATTGAGCTAAGATGGCTAGTCGCAAATAGTTCCAATCTCTGCAGTGTGACAACAAGTGCCTTCCGGAACTAAACATAATCACTGGATTGAAAATGTTTACACTGTTCACGGTGTCCCCTCTTCAAAAGTTATTCAGGAGTTTTGTTAGAAACAGTCAGTAGCAAATAAAGAAGATATGCTTGCACCAGACAAAATAAACATAACTGCATGGAGCAATGCTTTTCACAACATCTACCTTGCTTGAGGGCCAGTTCTCAAATCCTCGAAGCACTTGCAAGAAGACCATTGAACTGATCTTGAGCCTCTGCCTCTATAAATCCAGTAAGAAAAAGCTCTCAACTCCAGTCTCTTTAACGACCCACTGAGTTTTGCAGCGTCCCCCCACACTAGCATGATCTCAACCCATCCACACATACCACAGGGCTCTGCACCAGGTCACTGCCCCAATATGGCAGATTAAGACTAGATATTAATTCTCCCTCCAGTGTTGGAGGCAGCCAGGGCCCGTGGCTTTGCTGTGTCTGAGGCTATGTTTGTTTTGATCATGGCACTCCGCTATCTCTGTTATTACTACAGGCCCTAATGCCTTGATTTAATGTGCTCTCAGAGGTCAGATATTGCACTGGCAGCCATAGAACATTTTCCTTCTTCACTGCCCCATTAATAACAGCAAACAAATCAGGGATGCAGCATACATTTTTTCCCTCCCCAGCATATTAGAACTGTTTGGACGAGAAGCACAGACGTCTTTATTATGAGAAAGAAGCTTCATTACAGAGGAATTCCTGCCAGAGTGTGTGTATGTGTGTGTGTATTTTTCTCATACCCACATGTCATTTACATGGGGTCCCTGTCAGCACTAATTGCTAATGGTATTCCCACTTGGCTGGAATGAGTCCCAGAGCAAATATTATATGAAATACACTGTTTTTCTCGCAGTATGATGTGCTCTGAGTGTTTTCCATTACTTTAGATCTGTATTTAGCAAATAAACAGAGAGGAATTCATTTTAAGTAACGTATTTCCTAAGCTTTACAGCATACGTTAATCTGTTCTTGAATGAAAGGTGCTAAGTTAGCAGGTCACTGTGTAATGAATGTATAATTACTTCAAAGTGAAACACATGTATATTTCGTTCTCAAATAACTGTATAATGTCTAACCTTCGAGTAATATTAATGATCTGGTTAGACAAAACTGCTCGAAGATTCACAAAAAGAGAATATCAAGGAAAATAAAAGATATGTATAATAGACATATCCAAGAAATATTTATGCAGTTTACCTGGCTGTTTTATCTACTTAATGACTCAGGAGCAGTTTAATTAACAGTCATGATACACATATCACAACAGCTTTCTGCCACAGTGCAGCTTCATCAAAATCCTTTTAACCTTTGCATCTCACATCATGTCAACAGGGGCTAATGATATCTTTACTGAACCCAATAGATCACTGCTTTTCAAGTTAAATTACATAATTCTACACCCATGACTCATGCGCTGCAATGATAACTGAAACGTATACATTAACCTACAATAGAGCACCAAGTTGTTTGATACACACTGAGTAAATAAACAAACTGCATTCATTAGCTTTAAATTCATTGATGGTAATTATCCTATGAGGGACATGTGGATGTTTTTTTGCACTGGGGACTATAAGATGCCACTTGCCTGCTGCTGTTTCTCTACATACCTAAGTGGCAGAAACTAGTCCAGCCTGTCCAGTTAAGGCAACATAGTGGAAAGAAGTGTACTTCTCACTGACACTGCTAATCGGTGCATGAGCACTGAGGAAACAGCAATGGAGGACGGCAGCTTAGCATTTGCACTGCCGCTGGAACACTGTGGCTACCTTATGCTCTGTCTCTCAGCATTTACTGAGTTAGACACTAGCAGCATGACATGTTGTATTAGTGAAGTGCTGCAGTAGAAATGACGACTCTTATCCATTATCTCCACCTCAGACTTATATTAAAAAAGCAGACAAGTTTCTCTGCCTCTCCTTCACATCTTTGGTTTTATAGCAAAGTGGGAAAATGATTTTAATTCTTGCAACGATCTCATTCAGTTCTTATTCAGTTCTTATTTCCACTATGCTTAGATACCTGCTGTTGCCACTATTGTTGTGAAGTGTGTATCTTAAAGAGCACATTAGCAACTTGAGTTAACAAGAGCAATCTATTCGGCTGGAGTGCGGCATGAGTGGACATGTTTTGCGCTGTGTTTTGGAGGGCTGCACTTGTGCTCAGCAATTAATGAGAAACATACTTTCATTGTACCAGCACACAAAGACTAATGGGAAACACTCATTCCGCCACCACAAACAGATTGGAAAGTTGCACATTCTTTCAAGGGGTCTAATGGTAATTCAGTAAGAGAAAGTTTACCAAATTTGCTAGACGAGTTCATTAGTCCATCATTTTGAGCATTAGCAACTAGCTCCTTATGCTGTTTCCATGACTACTAGACTACTTAACAGAATGGTGTGATTCACCATCTCATTGTATTTAATGAGCCTATGGTCTCTGGGTTATTTGGCAGTCACCATTGTAGTCAGTCTGCCCACGAGGAAATGAAGCCTTTCATCACGAGACATCACGATGATGTGTGTGTGTCGGTAGAAAACCACTCTAAATGGACAAAGTCTGGTTTGATCGCCTCATCTTGCCTTTAGGCCCTAGTGTGACACAGTGGCATCATTTTGCAAAGCTTGCACGAGTCTGCCTGGATTGAGGCTGCTGCATTTGTCAAGGCTGGGGATGCAAGGGGTTGAATTTGCACTTGTTCATGCCCACAGGACTTCTAGGGTTTACATCAGGAGTCTTTTCCACCTGATCCTGCAGTTGATTCATAAGTACCTGTGTGCAGCTTCCTCTGAAAATGAATCATGTTATACCTGTATATTGCTTCAGCAAGGAGTGTTTTATGAGGCAAGAAAGGATAATGCTGAATCACTCAGGCAGACGTATAGACGGGCAAGGCAGGTAACATATTCCAGTAGCACCCACTCGAGGGACGGGGAAAAACCTTTCAACTGACTCTTTAACGGCTTGCATGATTTACAGCATTGCCAATGACAAGAATTGCACTGGAAGTGCACATCACTCGGCTCCTTTGCTTATCCTTCCCCTCCATATTGTTTATACACCATTAATCTCCCACACCTCCCTCCACTTCCCCACTTCCTGTTATGCAAGCACAGAGTGCCCTGGGCTACTCTCATGCAACAATGCATCAGCGCTGTCCACCGTGCAAGAAAGAGCATTCGCTTTGCTCACAGCGGGCCTTTAGTCCTACAGCTCTTTCCAAAAAAAAAAGCACCCGCCGATCGCTGTCACAGACTCATAAAAGAAATGGATTTCTTCAAATCTCTGAATGATGGACGGATGAAAAAAAACCCTGATTGTAGTATGAATATGAACTTGAAGGAGTGTGGAATTATGGATGTTCTTCCTCTCAAACACTGAAGGGAGAACAAAGAGCGAACATTAATTACACACATCAAGTAAGAAATCTTTTTAATAGCTATCAACATCAAAGCTAATGGAGGACTCAAATGGGATCCTCTGAGAATGCTCTCCCTTTTTTTCTGAGACTGCACATTTGTGTGCGTGTGTGGGTTTGTGTGTGCTTGTGCGCGTGTGTGTTATTAGGGTGGGCCTTTAAACGTGGGGGTATGCAGCCGTCGGAAGAATATTTTCGGAGCAGTCTGCTATTCTCTAAAGATTTCACACTTTGCTCAAGGAAGAAATCGCAACATGTTGGTCTACCCCGCTGAATAATCAACATCATTAGACAATCTATTTTTCTTCCCTCAGTATTAAAAAATGAACAGCCCCAACAAGACACAAAGCCTTGGCAAGCAGGGACTTGGTCTTGATTTGCAGGGGACCAATGAAACAGCTTTGCGGAGGCGGGTGCTCTCTCAGATGTTAAGACGTATAAATTATGCAGAAAGCAGCTGTTCTAATATTTACCACCATGTATGAATATTCTTTAATGGATATGAAGAAGCTATAATCAATATACCTCTCTGCTTGATAGAGGCACAAAGAGGAATTTCAGGTACAGCTGGTACAGATGTCTGGATGTCTTTTTTTCCCATGTTTTTTCTAAATGTATTTGCAATTATTCCTTCATTGTGGTGCAGCAGAAACAATTATTCATCAGTGGGAGAGTATAAAGCACGTATGCTAAACTTTCCAAACTTTTACCAAACCTGAAGACCCTCTGCCCTGCGCAGTTTAACGTTTTCCAGTTCCAGGCCATGTACTTTAAACTGAGAAAGACATATTAATTAGCTGATTAACTGGATTGGTTACGCTGGTATTAGGGAAAACACAAAAACATGAAGTGCTGGTGGGGGTTCGGTATCCAGGGCCAGGGCTGGGAACCACTGCTCTGCACTTTAAAGGGATAATCACCTGTGAGAGGCCTCCCTCGTTGTTCTGTTGTTTTGCTCCTCACAGCACAACCTTGACTAAATTATGCATCAGCAAGTTGTTGGTGTGTCAAACTAGGTCGCTTTCCAGCAGCCTGCTCAAAAATAAAGGCAGAGCTTTAATTGGCAAGCACCAAGTGGAGAGCTAGCAAGCTAGAAAACACACGTGCGTTTCTCAGCTCTGACTGGGATGCAAATAATGTATTGGAACAGCGGAGTGAGCGGTTCTTTCAAGTTTCATCCCCCCCCCTTCTCACTTTTAATGCCAGTTTCAGTTGAGCCATGCAATGTTTAACCTCACCACCCCTGGCTCCCCGAGGCCCTGGCTGGAATCTCCGGGTTGAAATGAAAGTGGCGGTGGGCGGCAGCAGGGCTGAGCTGAATGAGCTATGCTGAATGACGGTAAGATAATTGGGGTGCCACCGGAGCTCTGCTCTGCTCTTTGGATCAAGGGGACAGGAATGGATGGTGGGGTGAGGGAAGAAAAGCTTACTCAGCACACAGAGACATTTAAAAGCACACACACACACTCTCCCTCTATTGCACATACGCTGCAGCTGCTTTGCATTCTTAAAATGGTACTTAGGCACATAGCCTGTGGTTTGGTTATATTGCAAGTTATATCGCTAGCATGGCGTCCTTGCCTGGCGGCGTGTTTACCCAGGAGACACTAGCTATCTAGCACACGGTGACGCGTGCCTCAACCCCTTCGGCTAATAAATCATTGACGGCCTGATGTGCGTCGATAGCAGAGCCTTGTCAGTTTTGATACTTCATTAGCATTTCTGTCACTTTGCCTTACACTTAACATAACTCCAGCTGCGTGCCTCAATTCGGCCCGTTCGTCGGCATGACAATGACAAGCCATTGCTTAAAGTGACAGCCTGCCATGACAACATATCCGCTGGAGAGGAGGAGGTACTGGAAGCTCGGCGTCTGCCAAAAAACACATTCCGCACAGAGATCCGGATCACTGAACGGGTCTAATGTCAGATGTATTGATTCGTAAAACAGCAGGCTCCCCCAAAAGTTTCAAGACTTCTTTGTTGAGATGGGCTGTGAAGAGATATTTTTGTTTAGCAACACAATTTTTTATCGACTCATTGGTTAATCTAATAATTAGATTTGGTTTATAGCAACACTGGAGCGATTTCTTCAAAACTCCTTTTTAACCTTTTTCACACATGAACAATCAAATTTGACTTGTGTTCACTGTGTAACAGTGTATGTGTTAAATGGGATTTATTGTAAAGGTATGACAAGTATGACAAGAATAGAGATCAATTTCAAAACCCAATGTTTCTCACAGTATAGTTTGCTTTTACTTCTTGCAAGTAAGAAAAGTCATAGTAAAAGTCATGTCTTACCTACACGTACAAACTGGTTGAAAATGTATCCGCATTTCCATAAAAATTTGTCCTCTAGCACCAAAAGAGTCTAACAGCAAAGGCCCATTTTAACAGACTCCTCTCTGTTTGAAAGGCTTTCTAAGTTGAATGATTCCAAAAATGAACATCAGTGACATATTAGCAGTGGTATATCACTTTGTGATGACTGGCAAAGGCACACGGTGGTCTGTCAACTATGAAAATGCCTCTCTTGGCTAGAACATGCAGGTAATTTCCTGTTACAATGTTGTGATAAGCCAGATGGCCACGTGACCCGCAGTGAGCCAATCACGCACTGTAGATGAGCAGAGCATAGGAATACTTCTCACTGCTCCAGCGCACATATTACCACAGTGCTGCTCCTGTTATATTTGCTGGTCATGTTTCACTGAATATTTGGCTCCATTTCCATGCTATCAAACAAGTTCAGGTGGTTGGGTAGGCAGCAAGGAAACAAACATACAAGCATGCCAAACAAGGTGAAACGATCATCATTATTATTAGTAGTAATTTATTTATTTATTTTTGGAAGTGGATACAGAGTTTACACTACATGTTAAATAATATGTACCCTGTTAATTCTTTTTCATTTTACCAGTGAAAATTTGCATGGACTGTACAGCAGCCTGATCTAATTATGAAGGGTATAGCCTACATGGTTTATTATATTAACTGTGTACTCTTTTTTTTCTCCTCCCTCCTCCTCCCTGTGGTGTATTTCTTCACAGTACATTAAACACACAAAGCTAGTCCTCTGGGTTCACAGGAGCTCTCTGATTCTCTGCCAGTGCTGGTCAGAAAATGCACCATGGTGCCTGACCCTTGCTCAGAGGCAGGTGACCTACATAGTACGCAATACAGTTGATGTTTCTTTGTGTCTTTCCCTTAGAGAGGAGCTAGTGCTCGACATTAGAGTATAAAGCAGCTAACAAATGCGTAGTTTAGAGAGAAATACACTCCGGGCTGTGCTACGATTGCGCCCTGCGCTTCGATCCATCCATGGTAATTTGAAGCGGCTCTGGCATTGACTCATTGGGCTCCGAGTGTTTTGACAGACTCTGCGTCAGGAACGTGTCCTCTGCAGGATTCATTACTCGTTATGTCGTTTCACCCAAACCATCTGAATGTTTTCCAATTAGAAGCTCTCATCCGTTAAAATTGGCACCAATGCACTTGTTCTGCCGAGGTACACTTTTAATTCAAAGGCTGATTTTCACCTTAATTGGTGCTACGCTGATTTTCTGTTCTTGTTCGCCTGCATGTTCGTCGGCTGCGAGTCAAAAAACAAGTAGAAAAAGGCCAAAGTTGGTGCGGAGAGCGGGGGATGGGGGGGGTGATCATGGTGGCATGACAATGCCGAGTGAGGCTTTTGAATACTTCCCTGACCCGGCTAACCTGCACGCTGATTTTGACTAATTAGATGTCGGCGAGCACACAGAGCTGCCACTGAATGCAAAGGCAGCAATTAATAGTCGTCCATGTTCAGCTTAACAAGAAAATGGACTTAATGTTGGCTAAGTGCTTTCTAGACTGTTCAGGCTTCTTTGGGACCTGTGTGTGTCTTCTGCTTCAGAAGTTGTGAGCACAACCCATGGCATCAGTAATAAAATAGGCTAGTGCTGAAACACTTTGTAAAAGAAACTTTAAAAGATCTCTATGACTGAAAATAGAACTGAGGGAAAGATGTTATAGTATCTATTAGTACTGGGTGTAGTTTTTACTGGTGTATCATGATAACATACCGTTCCATTAAACAGCGGTTTCATGCACAGCAGAATGAAAAAGAAATACATACAACTTCTAACGGTCTTATACCAAGCCTTTACTGCCAGAAACAAATCTTATGTGGCACATTCCACAAAAGTGGCCCATTTCTCATTTTCCTCATGTATGAATAAAGCACACATCTACAATGCTTATATGTTGCAACACTATATAAGTTTATAAACGAATATGCATTTTACATGCAGTTTGACTTCCCTATAAACTACATATGAAGTTCTAATACAGCATATTTAAATATTGTAAATTTTATGTAGATCATTTCCAGTGATGGGAATAACGGCGCTATAAGTAAACGGCGTTACTAACGGCGATACTTTTTTTAGTAACAAGTAATCTAACTGTTATCCGTTACTGACAAAAAAAATCTGCGTTACTATAACTGAGAACAGTGAAGCAGTTTTCATGCGAGCAGCGTCTCTCTCTTTCTCTGGGGTGTGTGTGTGTGTGTGTGTTCGGGGCCGGGGAGGGACACAACCAGTGAAGATGATTGGTGTGTCTGTAAACACGTGGTGTAACTGAGAACACGATGATTGGCTTAGATTTGCCAATCAGAGGCAGAGTTGCGCGGGCCCTCACACACAAGAGCTGCGTCCGAAATCGCATACTTCCATACTATATAGTTTGCGAAAAGCAGTTTGCGAGGCGAGTAGTATGTCTGAATTCATAGTATTCGAAAAACAGTAGGCGAGAAGAACCCAGATGACCTACTGCTTCCGGCCGATTTCCATTCATACTACCGTCATTCATACTATATAGAACGTACTATTTTGACGGT
>JBBJLR010000145.1:8081802-8093536 GCA_037577145.1 Brachypetersius gabonensis
GTTACTTTTATAATGATGTAACTCAGTTACTAACTCAGTTACTATTTGTGAGAAGTAACTAGTAACTGTAACTAATTTCTTTTTTAAAGGTACGTGCCCAACACTGATCATTTCCATATGGGTATATTCATAATAATATTATATTGCTCACTTTACATGTGGTATCCAGGACCTGAGAGAGACCACTGCAGGTTAACCCCACCCCCACACACACACTTTCTAGCATAGTGTCCTTGAGCCACTTTACCTTTAATAATAATAATAATAATGTGCATAATTATTCATTGTCAAATTGATTGCATTATTGTTCTGGACAGCAGCTAGCCAGCACACTCTCGGGAACTTTAAACGAGTAAAACAATTTGGACTGCACCCAGAACTGACAAGAGTCTCACAAACTAATCAAACATGTGCCAAGCTGGAAGCTAATAGTGACAAAAAGTTTGTAGCAAAATTACTCATAAAAGTAAACCTATCATAAACATTGTTCCCTTTGGTGGAGAAGAAACCATAACAAAATAGATAAACAAAGTAAACGATATCAGGTTCACAAGATGTTCTTCGGAAGCACCTACATCAGCTGTCAATGATGACAGACAGAAAACCTGCGCAAACCTTTGTATCATTTGTGCTACATTGTATTTTTAATTGTTTTGCTATTATTCATCTAAGTCCAAGTGTTATGACAACCTTTGTTGAAGACCTATTGGAGTAAGCCTTTGTACGTGGGTAAAAAGGTTTCATGAAAAGCTAACAGCTTTCTTAACATTGTCCTTGCAGCAAGGACGGTAGTCAGTTAATTACATAAACACAACATATTAACTCAGTAAAAAGAAACTTATATGTCATCTGACATTGTAATATGTGGAAAATGTCACAATATTGAATTTTATCACTACTACCCGATGTCTCTGATAATGAACCGTATCAACGTTACAAGCTCACTCCCGGCTGCCCCCGTTCTTTGTAAATAACTCTTTCATAGTGCATCAGGTTTTGTGAACCATGTTTTGGTTTTTAGTAATGGTCTCTTAGTGTTGGCAGCCATGCCACCGTAGCGGCATTATTATGAGCTCTGACAGCTTCAGTGGCACAGCTGCATTAGCCCAGAGTGGAGAGGGGGCCGCCTCAGCCTGATCCGGTCCCACTTGCTCTTACCCTGCGCCTTTTTTTTTTCTCACACGTCTGACTCACACCTGCTGTGACGCCACATATCCAGTTTTTATGCACTCAACCATGCTACACATACGGCATCCAACAGTAAACTTAACCCTGTCCCATTACACTTACTGCATTCAGCCCAGCAGGATTCTCAGACAGGACTCTGACAGATAAAAAACAAATACTTTTTTGTTTTTCATGTTTTTATGTGAAACACGATTGATACATGGAAAAAATGAGCAACACATAGATAGCCAAATTGCTTATATGCTATGAACTCTAATATAAAATAATTTAGCAATGTAATGTTTTCCAGCTTTTGTTCAGTTTATTTCCACTTCATGATTAGATCTGTTAAAACCGAATACATGTATATAGTTCAACTATATTTCATCATACGTCATGGCACTTATCTGTCATTATACTCCCAGGTGTAGAAACACAAACACACGAACAGAAAACTAGCTTTCAAGCTCATTGGTAAATCTTTTGCAAAAAAACCAAGAAAAATAATTTAATAAGTCACACACGGGTCCTAAGGTGATTCTGCCAAACTGTTTTTATGCATGCAGTTGTACTACACTGTTCTGTTTTGAACCTCAAATTAGATGCAACCCTATGCCCTGTGGAAGCCCGTGGGAGGTAAAAAGAAAAAAGGCATTTTTTTTCTGATGAAAATATGATTTTAGAATATTAATTTAAGATGAACTCATGCTTACATCTGAGAATCTACCTTCAAGTTTTTATGATATGAAAGTCCAGTGGTCATGTTCCTGTATGGCAAGTGACAAATTGCATTTGTATGATCGGTTCTTATTTGTTGTGAGGAGATGAGCATCACTGTTAATAGCATTTAGTTTGATAAACACTTGTTTCTCATGTGTGAATTATAAAATTATTTTTCTTTCTTTTTTTTTTTTTACAAAAGATTTACTTATAAGCTTGATAACTACACCTTGTTTCTACACCTGGAAGTATAATGACAGTATACTTGAAAACAAGTACATATTCTGAACAATAATTGGATGAATATTCTGAAGACGATGTTTGCTGCTTTTTGTACTTCAGATTAATTTAAGAGAATACAATGAAATCCATAACAATAAGCTGATTTATTCCTTTCTGGAAATGCCTAAATTGTATCTCAAACAGCTTTTAGACTTGGTACACCATTCTAACATTTGTGGCTTAAGTAATCTAATCTTACTTATTTCTTAAAAAAAAAAAAACAAATCCCTCGACTGGCTTATGTATTGTTGGGTTAGGTGTTGACTAATTATTATTTGACAGTTGCTGTATAGATGTTCTGACTGCAGTATCTTGGTTAAATAGTTGACACGGATTTAAGCTGTTTTCAGGTAAGAAACAGACTTCTTAAGCGCTGATGTACGTAGTAAATGTAAATGTATGATAGTTGTGGGATGTGTTAAATGTAGCATGAAGTTCAATGATCATGCCTCTATGAGGCAAGCTGAGAAGTACATCCCGGTGATCAGTTCTTATTTGCTGCGAGGAGATGAGCATTAGATGTGGATGTTGACGTAATACGCTCATTTAAGTTCTGCACAAATGAACTTTTCCACCCAAGTGAGCTGTTTCTATAGTGATTCCTGACTACTGCGCAGCGGTAGACGTCGATTTGCAGCAGTATGGTATAACAGAATTGGTTTCTGATAATGGATTTCATACCTGTCATTATAACTGAAGGTCAAATATTAGCAATAAGTGCTATTCAAATCTGATGTAATTGAATAGTTGAATGGCCAATTAAAATCCCTGTTGGAGGTTTAGATAAGGGGAATTAGCTTTCTTTTATTCACCTGCGCTCAAAGAGTCGCTCCCTTCACATGCTATTCCACCCCAAGTGGGAAAAGATTTTTTTTCCCCAACACTGGTTTAATGATAGTGGCGAAGACAAAACTTAGTATTGAGGCTTCTCCCCTGCTGGGGAAATGGCCTGGGGAGACTTGAATAGAGTCTCTTTCGAAGCAGCTCATTCTGTCTGCTACCGTACAGCATGTGGGTGAAGCACGAATACACACATATACACACACACACGCACACACACACTCTTCTTCCGTGTTCACACCCGCCTCTGAAAGAGAATGAAATTAGCCACACTTCCCACATATTCCAGGATAGATTCCCCACACTGCCATCAGCTTCCAAAGACTCGCTCTCCATTCTCTCTTTCTTCCCATCCCTTGTTTTCTCACAGAAGGTAATTAGATCCACTGCATCAAGCCTTTATGTTAGCATTACACATTTGAGTATTTTTAGAAGAGCAGTTAATAGAGGCACAGTGATGGGTGTGTTTGTGCAGGAGAGAGAGGAAGAAGGAGAGGAGGAGGAGGAGGTAGAGGGGAGGCAGTTGGATCGTCTGAATGTGTCTGTACCGGCACCAAGTACCAGCCCTGTGATTCTAGTCCCAATGCGCTTTACTGCTGAGAGAGAGCGAGGCGGATTTGCAAAACTGAAAATAATTGGCTCACTGTGGGACTAAGCAGGTTTTCAACACCTCGTCTGGTGAGGTCTCAGTCAAAAACAGTTGGTTATTTGTGCAGGCAGCACTAATTGGTTTTGTCAGGTGAGATTATATACTCACCTCTACCCACTATTTAGTTCATTTTAAGGCTGTTGAAACTAGGCTCTACACATCGGACCAAGTCCTGCTTTCTGAGATCCCAAGACAAAGTCATCCCCAGACAATGTCATCATTCACACACTGACATGTAAATGCCAGTCTATGCCTCTATATTTGTTTGAAATTTTCAAAATGTGATTTATCCTCAGCTCCCAGCATGCTTTCAATGAAATAATCATTCACAAGAATGCTAATGTGGTTATTGATATATGAAAATTGGTGGGGCATCGATCAGAATAACATATTGACATGGTATGTGAAAGTTATGTAACAATTCTATTGACAGATGTTGTTACATAATGGACTACATGTAACGTTTACATTCTTTAGTGAAAAGTTCAGGTCTCTGATCGCTATGCTTGTTATTGATCACTAAAACAGTGACCTCAAATGGTTCATTCCAAATGGGGCTTTCATGGCTGTGCTCTTAACGTCACTACGAGTGCTGCGATGTTAAATTGTCATCTTCAGTTCCACCACTTCCTGTGACCCCCCTATTTCAGAAAGTGCCGGAAAGCCGCGGTTGATCCCCTCTCATTCTCGAGCACTCAGCACACTGTACCCATAAAGCCTTGAGTGCTTGGAGGAGCTGCACACTAGCCTAACCTTCGCAGATGCGCACCATGCTCTCTTTTTCACCTCCGTTACCCTGTCTTACTGCAGCATAAGTAGGAAAGAGAGTCGGATGAAAAAAAAAATAGAAATTGTGAGGCATGTAGCTTTCCACCACACACATACACATTCAGGGTCCCTCTGCAGCCTTCATCTGGGAGGCAAGAGAGTTGGCCTGGAGCGTGAGGCGCACGAGAGAGGCACTCGCTAATCTCCTCAACTACTAGCTTTGACCTACACACACACTTTCTTCAGCTCCAGTTGCAGGAGGAAACCCACTACTCCATCACTGTCAGCGTCCGGCCTAATGAGCGCCAGAGGTCAACGACTAAGCTGATTTGCCTACTGATAAGCACTGGCCGACAGACACGGCCTACACAGAGGACAGAAAAGTCCTTCTTCTCTTAAGGCCAAGCTGGGCTCTTTTAGAGCTCAGGGTGTTGAGATGACACCACAGCTGAGTGTAGCCTGGTGGCACAGTGGCTTAATTTTGAGATTTGACTGGAGCAGAAATTGAACAAAGAGCAATTGTTTCCAATCACACAATTTCAGAAGAACAATGAGACACCTAAATCTTTTTTTCATCCCACTGGCTCTGAAAAAAGACACTTTGTCTAACATGTTCTGGGCCACATTACCAGTTTCATATCTATATATATATATATATATATTTTTTTACTGCTGCTGTTTTTTCCCCTGCAGCTTGATCTTTTGTCATTCTTAATGCCAGACTAAGTGATGTGAAACCAAAATTGCTCCGCTGTGCTTTCACAACGGCATTGAAACAGGTAACCGATTATAGACTTTGAGCTCATTTACATATGTTTATGCAGCTGTTTTGGTGCAAGGAGAGTGTATGGCTGTAATTGTCTAACTTTTAGAGTATAATTATGCAGCCATTTGCACACTGTAATCTTGGATTGTATGTTTTTCACAGAATTAATTACAGCGAGGCCTGCCTGCTGCCTGAATTTCTGCTTTGTCTTTTTGTTGCTGCATTCTGTTTTTTAAATAATAGTCCAGAAACGCAGACATAACAGTCATCTTTGCATATCTTGGAAAAATGTACCCTTTGTTTGAAATCCTTTGGTTTGTAACCTCCAGTTCTGCTCAATTGCTGTACACCGATATCTGGCAGTTGAAGGTGGTTTCACCTTCTCTCTGCTGCACGGATAGCGCCTTATCACTTGGTCATTTTAGCAGCTTATCTCCTCCCTCCTTTTAAAATCTCCTAATAGCCCCATTGAGCCACTGATGACTTTAATCTCCAGGAATGAGGTGCATATTTAAGCGAAATGGTAGGAGATGTGTGTGCAGGCGTTTCAAGTTCAGACAGATGACAAGCAGAGGGGTTACTCTCTTTCAGATGGTGGTGGGTCCAGCTACTGGATTTTCATCAAGGTGGGAGTGGCTGAGATTTCCTAGCTTGCTGATTCCAGATCCGCACTTGATGCCTTTATTTTGGCAAGGCCCTTCCTTGTCGAACACCTGATAGGGCTATTGGCAGCTCCAGGGAGACAGACAGCAGGTATAATCAATACAACCATCCCATGTCAATGAGAGACAGCCATGCCCAAGGGCTGGCCATCCATCAGAGCTCCAACAGGCTTTCCTGTCCACCTGGACAAGCCTGAAGTGCACTGAAGATGTGCATAAATAAAAAGGGCTATTTTAATTAGGTGCTCTGCTTCTGAAGCTTATTCGATGTATCCCTCTCCTAAGTGCCATTAAGAGATGCCTAAATAATGCATTAGCCGCACAAAGAAAGGTAGACCCCCCCTGCTTTTCTGCAAATGTACTGTTGCCAACATCTTGAGGACATTATGGAGGCAACCTTTTTTCCTTTCGAGGCAATCTCTGTGACCCTAAAAAGATGCTGTGCGTGGGAGTTGCCACTCCGAGGACACTTTGTTCACTTTAGTGTGTTGCAGAAGGCAACAGTCACTAAGCATCTGGCCTACGAACCAGCAGGGAAAAGTGAAATGGTATGCTGAGAGAATTGCTGCATACTTAACTGGAGGAACCGAGTGTGACATTTGAAATTGTGAAATTGTGATTCAGTATGAATAGCTGGTAAAAAGAAAACTTTGTATTTCATATATATACATATATATATATATATATATATGTGTATATATATATGCCCTTTATGTTCTGTGAGCATTTCATACTGAATGCACTCATAAAAACAGTCCTGTCTACAGTAAAAACCTGTTACATTGGTCACTATTTCTGAAATAGAACTTTTGTTGTATTTCAGAAATAGTGAACAGCACATATTGGTGATTTCCCTGCTTGATTCAACTCCAACAAATACTTCAAAGGTATATAAGGAAATGTTTTTTTCTTAGGAGATTTGGATTTTAAAAAACTCTTTGGAGATGTTTTCTTACAATAGAGCCTCTTGCACAGTGCAGGTTTGCAGCATGATAGTCCTGCTGGCTAGAACTAGATATATCCGAGTTATTTCCCTTTGGAATGATAGGGACTGGCCACGATGTCAGTAGCAGGTCCATGAAGCGTGACATGGCATGTCTCTGTCAGGGTTGCTGAGAAGGTACCAAAGCTCAAGGCAGCTCGGTGAGGTGACATTTGTAATGCGGGGTCCAGAACAGCTGCACACTGTCACCAGGAGCACAGCAGATTTCTGTGAATGTACAAAGAGATCAGGTCACTTGCCATCATGGCTTCCAAGATCTGTATTATCCTTTGGGAAATATTTCTACGCCCTTAGCCGAGTGGTTGCCAGCTCTGATCTAGAGTATCCCATACCTTGGGTATTTTGGCTTATCTTTTACCAGCTGTATCATTTACCGACCTATTCTTGGTCTCTGTTCAGTGTTTAATCTAATTTCTTTCCATTGTTTATTATGATTTAGCTATCGGTTGTTGAGCAGAGTAAAAATGATTTCTCTTTTGTGTCTTCGCTTCAAGTTCCTTCATGTTTTTTTCTGTGGCCATTTGAATCCAAATGCCTTGAAAGCTCCTTTGTCTGTTGTAAAAGAAGTGCAAAATAAATTAAAATATTTTTGAGTTGATTTGTATGTGGTGTTTTCCCTGCTTAGTCAGATGAACACACCTCGTCTAACTAAGCAGCTAATTAGAAAGCCCTTCCTGAGGTGAAGTGGGCGGGTCAGGGCAGGGAAACACACTCACATTTGCAAGGCTAAGGGTACTTCTGGTCCATAGCTAGGAACCACCACCTTAGTGGAGGCTTGCAAGGGACTTCTGTCTCCCAGTTCCAAATGAGGAAAGTGAGATGCCATAATGGGAAACAACAGAAACCCAGTACCTTCTGGCGAACTGATTACCATTAGTCGACTCTGGATGAGCCTCAGAGTGACATTACTAATATGCCAATGGTGTTGTGTGTTTCATAATAGTAAATTAATGTGGTGAAGGCAGGAAGTGCTCACTCCGAAGGCTTCCCACTGTGGCTGCGGTAATCAGTGTTTGTGGGAATGAAGGAGGCAGTTATTAGCATGAGTAAACAGAGAGCGCACTGCCCTGGTCCCCGCTGTGCTCATCCTTCTGCCACTGCTACACGCCGCGAGCTCATCTTAATCCCGCTCCACCAGTAGTGACACCACTCGCCATGTCCTTCCCGTCACCACCTTGTCCATTCTGTTTAGACAAACATGAACCAGAACCAGGCTAATATCCTCTTTTGAGGATTGAGTTGCAGGTGCGTCACCCAACACGCCTGTTTTTGTCCTGCCTAATGGACACCCAGCTAAGGACATTCCATCCACTTTCTTTTCCACCCCCAAGCCACAAAAAGGTCAGCGACATCCAATCTCCCCACATGCCTGCTTTCATTTGCTGTAATCATTTCTGAATATGAGGAATATGAAGGCAGTCTGCCCTGAGACGTGCGTCTGTTCCTTATTCAGCTGAGTGTGTGAAGACACCCCCGCCTCGTCTCTGTTCACTCCTCAGACTAATAAAAGCAGTATTGAGAGTAATCCAGCAAAAGTGTCTGAGAATACTAATTACCTGCTGTTTACCCCCACCTTTCTTCGGACAATCGATAATCACACACAAAGGAAGCCAGAATCAAATCGGCCTCTGATAACAGTTCAAATGAGATTGAATGGAGTTCATTAGAAATTCTTCGAGCATAATGCGTAATATTCAATATCGAAGACAACTGGTGCTCTCTGTCTCTCATATTCTCTCTCTCTCTCTCTCTCTCTCTCTCTCTCTCTCTCTCTCTCTCTCTCTCTCTCTCTCTCTCTTTCTCACTCTCCCACTCTCCATCCCATCCTTTTGTCTTTTGTTCTCATTCCTTCATGGAAGTCAGACAAGTCCAAGTTCTGAGACAATTAATTAAGTCCCATACGATATGCCATCTCATATATTGTTTTGCAGCATCACAAGAAGATTAGCTATATTTGATTCCATGGCTTTCTCTACCTGGAGTTATTTGCAGACTCCATCCACAGAGAGTGTCTCTAGCTTGCCAGTATTCAAGCTTAAATCCCATGCTTGCAGTGGCACAACAGGCTGTAATTTTTCGGCTGGTGGCTGCCAGAATTCGCGGTGAAAGCACAGATTTGGTTTAGCGACGCAGTTTTATGATGGGTTTTTGTTCTGTTATTATTTTTTTATTGTTTTAGCATAATCTGTTAAGTACAGGATTGCCTCCTTTGCTTGGCTGCAATATAAAAGACCAGTGAGAGAATGGGCAGTTAATCAATACACTTCTGGCTTAGAGGCAGCAAAATATTATGGTCTGAAGATTATAAAAGATGCCATCTGCAGTATAGGTCAGACTTGTTTTCTAGATTAGGCTTCAGAGAAGAGGGCTTTACAGATAGCATCTGATAAAATAGCAAACTTCAGCAGGTGAAATTCTTCTCTTTTTGTGGAAGAATTCCCCAACTGATCCCTCTCATACGTGTTCTGTAGCGCAGCAACACTGCCCCTCCAACTCACCTCAACACCATTTTAGTGGATTTATAGTGCAACCTACAGAAATGCAAAAGCAATGAATTGCAGAATCTTGTATGATGTTTAGAAGAGATGATTATTAAGGTAAGATAGAAATGAGGATGGAGTTTTTAAAAAAAATACCCTTTTTGAACAATGTTTGTGCCAACTTTCATCACGTTAAGTTTCTCCAAATAAATAATTAAAAGCAATTTGGCATGGTATCTAGTTTGCATAAACTGAATATGTATAACGAATGTTAATACATTTAAATCCTGTTGGAATATGTTACCAATTAGAGTAATTATATGCACATGGCAGTCATTAAATCATGTGAACCGTAAAGCATGACTGAAGCACAAATTAGCACCACTCTGTTTACCTTTAGATTTGCCCCATGAAAATGTTTATTATAGCGAGTTTCAGTAATCCTTGTAATTATACTGCTGAGTTTTTTTAATATTTTTTATCAGGCTTCTGAGTAAAGGGAGCATGTACATGAGAGAGCGAGAGAAAGAGAGTGTGGGGGGGGGGTTCTTATCCTATCCTGCAATTTCATCTTTCTAGTGGCTTCACAAGCACCAGGCGCAGATGTTTGTGATTGATAGTTATAATGTTTTCTGATGATAATACATTTTTAGCTCTCAACATTTTTGGGGGGTGGAGGTGGAGGTGGAAGGGAGAGGGCTTGTTGGGCAGTGTTGGGCAAAAAGTACTGATGACTGAATTGTCAATACATTGCTGTACCTTTATTCAGTAATGCATTCAGTTACTTATACATAAAAATGTAATGTGTTCAGAATACTTTTAGAATAGGCTTAAAATGTTACTGTACTCTGAGTGTACTCTTTTTGTTTGGCTTATTTTATACAATTCTCTGGTGAAGAACTCTGGATTGCAAAGAACTGATCAAACCTATATAAGCCTTTATAAATTTCACACCATATTCATATAAAGGCCAGGTAGGGCTACCAAATTAACCAACATTGTTCAGTTTTGACCTTGGAAAACAACATTGTAGAAACCTGTGAAACAAAATGTAGTTTCATCTGCATAAACAGAATATGTTGTGTCTTAAAAGCTTATGCCTGTCAGGCCTGGGTACGTTTACGGTTGGCAGCCACTAGAGGCTGTCCTTTGTTGTGTTTTGTTTTCTGGGTTATTTTGTGGACTTTTATTATGAATGCCTGAGCACATTGTCTTGTTTGGGTTAATTATGGGTTTCAGCTGACTGTGTGCTCAGAGGAAATTAGTTTTATGTTTCTATTGGTTTTGTGAGTTTGGGGATTTTGTATTTAAGTTTGTTGTGACTGACCAGGGTTGTCGGTCCACTGTCACCCTGGCTCTAGTTAGAGTGTTACCACTTTCCTTTGGTTTAAATGTCTGTTTTGGCCCTCATGCCTTTTGTTTTTCTGTGTTTTTGAAAATAAAGAGAGAAACTGTAGCATGGAAGCCTGCCTTTGTGCCTGCTCTCATTTGGCGAGAAAGGGAAGACGTGACAACGGCCAGCATATACCTCCAGGGGAAGCAGGGGGATAATGTATTCAGACTTTTACACGATTTTGTTGCACAGATCTGACTTAGCTTTCCAAAGAAAGGCCATTCAAATGCATGGAGCCCCTGAGATTGAGGGGATTTAACTGTTGTCCACAAGCTACTGAAATAACTAAATCAATTTGTTTTATGACAATTTTATGACACTTAACAGATACCATTAAGCTTATAGTGATAGACCATGTAACAGATGCCCATACGTGTTAGGAATGGAGTGGAGGGCATCCTACCATTGAAGAGAACAAGACCAGTTGTGGCCTCTTGGACACCCAGCCAAGGAATTTAGCCTCTTTATTTCTGATTCCCAAAACAGACAGATGATACCCAGTCATTTACAAAACTGACAACCGAATAGCCTTTTATTAACCAGTTTCAGTGGTGAGGTAGGGGGGAGGTCTGTAGTGACCACATTTTTAAAGGCTGTAGGCCAGTTGCAGTGAATAAATAATCACGCAGCTGCAATTATTTAAGCTGTTTGCAATCATTTTCCACAGTTGGCTTTTCCAGTCAAATGTTAATGTCAGAAAACAAACAGAGGAAATTTGAAACTGAAGCCTTTAGCTTTACACAGGATTTACACAACTAGCAACTCATGCTTACTTAAGGGCTGCCTACAAGATTCACATAATTAAGGGCAGCGCTGGCTTACACATACACTTACATTTCTCAAACTGCTTGTGCGGTTTCTGACACTGAAGACAAGTGCACAAACACAATTCAGGACTGAACATGGCTACTACAGGTGTTGGTCATAAAATTAGAATATCATGACAAAGTTGATATATTTCAGTAATTCCATTCAAAAGGTGAAACTTGTATATTAGATTCATT
>JBBJLR010000145.1:8101303-8112491 GCA_037577145.1 Brachypetersius gabonensis
CACACACACACACACACACACACACACACACACACACACACACACACACACACACACACACACACACACTCATGCTTCATGGCTTCTACTAAGTTTCTATTCCATTAGGTTTATTCTTGAGCAAAGCACTGCCTTTGGGCAGGCCTTCGCTTTTAGCGCCTTTTCACCTGGGGCATATTGCTTACACGCTGGAACGCAATATAGCCATAAAGTCCCCGTGCTCATTCATGGGTGTGTTTCAGCTGTTATAGAGTGCCCTGTGCAAGGATGTCCCACATCCTTTAACAACTAAAACAGCACCATGAATTAGTAAAAAAGCCCCACGCATGGTTTACTTTTGCTCGCAGGGCTTTAGTCTGAGTGGATATGTAAAGCCATGAACCTTCTCCTAAAGCTGGCATGTGGTGCCACTGTGCTAGTTCTTTTAGAAAACCATGTTATAAAGACCAGGAAATGTTCTACTATAGATAAAATACCCCAAATCTAATGAACGTATCTATGTGTAGCAAAATGTAAAGAATGGAAAAGTCTTTCTTGATGATGTCTTGGAAGGAATTGAATTATTTATGCTGTTAATGTAATAAACAAAAGACAAGACTAATTATTTTTAGTGTCAATTTTCCATTGACATTTTCAAAGTTACTAGAGTGAGTCTAAGACTTAACCTGAGGAGGGCAACAATTCACCCATAGGGCCCTGCCTATGTGAGAATGTAGCAAATGACAATGATTAAAAAGAAGTAAAGAATCACATGCGATACATGCAAGTTTTACTGAGCTTTCCATCGAAGCATGATATAAACTTTGACCATCCAGGATTTGTATCTGAAGCAATAGAATGGTTAGTTCAATGCCCAGGCTAGTGTTCTGGTAAATTACAGTTATTTCCTGAGGACATGCAGTTCACAGTGTACAAGATTCACTCGGAATGAGCTAGGATCACGCTTTAAAAAGCACTATGCGGAATATTCTTTGTTATGCAGAATATTCTAAGCCATACCTGCTCTTCTTGGAAGGCTGTTTTAAGTTGAATATCAGAAGTACAATTCATTCAGTAACCATTTCTCCTGACCTGGAAACCTGATATCATGCAGTCCATTGAGTAAAATAGAACATCAAAAATAGCTCAATAAAGTATTAAACTGTTTAAATGATGCTGAAGGCCATGGACTCCAACATTACTTCAAATGTATTAATCCCCATATTTTGTACTGTATAACTTAGTGTGATCGCATAACACAAACAGAGAAACAAACACGGAGCAAAACACACAGCAGACTCATGAACAGACTTCAAGTACAAGTCAGTTATAAAAAAAGACACGTGTCACTGTTTGTTGTAGTTTAATTAAAAACAACCAACCATGACTGTGGCGACATGCTCAGCCATCCTTAACCATATATGGCTTGGTAAGAGCCAGTGAGGTCATGCCCCCTTGGAGGTTCAGCAGTAGCACGCTGGTCACTATATCAGAAGATTGCAAGTTTGAAATCAAAGTGTGCATACATTTCTTCCCATAAAACCAAGTTTCCAAACATTGTTTTTATAGCAACCACGCAATCACACTTTGCATTTTCTCGCAGAAATGCATCTAGTTTTTAGCTATTGCTATCTCTCACAGTATCTCAAAATAATGGGCCAGCTTAAAATAGATGCATGAAACAAAGTATATCATGTATTTTTGTTATGTAACTTCATGAACAGTACCTCAATTTGTCAGAACAGTGCAAGAAATTTAATAAAACAATCCCTGCGATTCGGAGCAAAAATTAGAACAGTAACAAATATTAATATAAAGGTGATTCTTTCTAAAATATTCATTTTGTTATTGTCAGGGCCGGGTCTTGCATGCCACACCCCCAGCCAGCCTGTTTGGTTTCTTGTTTTGGTTTCTCCTGTTCACCTGATTATCCACACCTGTTCTGTATTTCTGTCTTTCCCTACATACACCCAGCCTGAACTGGCATCTAGTGCTCCTTCTCTATCATGACTTGTGGCGTGTGTGACTTGTTGTTTGTTTGTGTGCATCTTAAACAGAATAGACTGAAGCAGTATGCCTGGTAGTGCGCTGAAGACACTGACCAAGTAGACCTAATCAGCTGAACCCGGCGTTTCCTGGGCTTCCCTGCTCTGCACCACTGTTGGCTGCAGGGAGTCTTCTGGAACTGTTTCTGTTTTGCTGTGTGACTGAGGCTGTGCTGTATCCAGTGCTTTGTTCGGGGGCTGTTTCTGTTTCACTGTTAATCAGAAGCTGCGCTGTGCTCAGTGTCCCCATTGTTTGCATTTCCCTCCATGACTCCTGAAATAAAATCTCACGAGCACCTCCTGCTTGTGCATCATTTACCTGGGCTAGCCTGAATGAGTTATTTCACTGAAAAAAATAAACAAAGCCAAATGCTTTTGTTTAGAAGCCACATTTTTATTTAATGTTTTGTATTTTATATTTTATATTCTTTTTCTGCGTTTTTGGGCAGTTTTTGCACATATCTCTATCATGTCTGGTACTAACGTACTTGTGTAGTCTTGCAACACAAGGCTACTGTAGGATGGTTGTTTCATTTCATTGTATAACGTTGTATAGTATACAGTTAAGGTAACACTAAAAGCGCACTTGGCCTGACTAGACATTTTGGCCTATTAAGGCATGATTAATTTGCTTTCCAAATATTTAGTTTTTGCATCCCTTTCGAAAACCCTACTGGGAAAAACTACTGAAAGAATATCACACATATGAATAAAATGCTTCTATTTTACTTTTGTTGGCCTTCCACACAATTATATCAGTATTACTGTCAGTGAAAGGTTTACAACATTTATCTGAATTTTTTTTTAATATCTGCTGTCTCCCTTATACTTTTTGTATGCACTCAAGCTGGCATGGACTCCCCTCCATTTGTGCAAAAGCTTCTGATGAGTAGATAAAACACACCTGAGAGTCGTGTGAACATCAGTGGAAGTGGTGAGGCTAAAAACGATTATTTTTGTACCAATGCATTAGCATAGTCTATGTAGTGCAGAAGTAAAAAAAAAATCCCAGATTTAAGACTTTTGGATCCCACTGTATATGCTTGTTTTGCTAGAGTAGTAGAAAGTGGTCCAAAAAAGGAACAAGTTACATTAACATACATTAAAGTTATTTGTGAATTATGTTTTATTATGACTTCACCAGTATAAGTCGGCATGGCTTGTATAGTGGTATATGAATTCTGTCTCTAATACTTTAAGGCAGGGGTGTCAAACTCTGACAATGGAGGGCCGGTGTCCAGCAGAGTTTGATGGTTGTCCACCTCAAACACATTCACTAAACCTGTCAAATAACTGGTGAAGTGAGGAGGGAAATCTGCTGGACCACGGCCTTCCAGCCATGCTACCCCACCCCAAACTAACAGTACCTAAATTCCAAAGACCTGGAGGTGGCTTCAGCTTGGGCGCTTTATTGAAAGCTACTTACAGTTTTTGAGCATCACAAGTGTAGGCAAATGCAGAGTTAGCTTTTTTGCCCAAGGACTCTTACTGGAGCAGTGTGGTGAGCTGCCAGAATTAGAAATCGAACCCTGCTCTCTTGCTTGAAAAGCAGCAGCATTATCCACTACACTAACCAACAAACCACAACACAAGTATCTCAGCTGCAACTGAATCAGCAATGTTTCGATCCTCTCACTTAATTTGCTGGATTTAACCCTCTGAGGTCCTAAGCCTTTCTGGCACTTTGAGGCAGTTTGCTACACCTTTACATTTTAAGTATTTCATCTAACTAAAAACATCGATGCCAAATGTGACACATATGGTTATATTCTGGAAAGCCTCAGCAACAATAGGAGTAAAGTGAAGGTAATGAAATTAGTTTGTTTTAAATATTGTGTAAACACAGCATGACAAAAAACTATTTTCAGAAGTCTTAAAACAATGTAAAAAAACCACACCCTTAATATGCCTGAGCAAGACTTCTGAAGTTTGAACCTTATTAACATATGTGTTGGCTATAAAAAGGTAAGAGGAGCATTCAGAAATGTTTTACTTCAAATTGTGATAATTTAAGACTACCCATTTTTTTTTTACTCTTCCACATGGATACTCATTAGATAACTTCCCCCTCCTCCTGTCAATGGCCATGTGTCAATGGTTATCATTGTCTGCCTGGTCCTTGTCCCAAAGCTTTTGTGGTAATTAAATCTTTTACAAACCCTTGAATTCTCAGAGTTAAAATAGACCTTGCTACACACTGTAAAATGGAATAAATAAGTATCAACATTGCAAAAACAATGTACGTAAAAAAAGTATAAATATATACGTGTAAGTATATAAGTATAAATAAAGTATAAGTATAAATTATAAGTATATAAGCATAACAGTTTATTTTCTGCAAAGGTACACATTACATGCACCACACTTCCACTGAGTTTTTAGAATTGAATAAAATACTATACCAACACTCCACTGGTCAGTTCATTGTTGGCTGTTATGAGAGGATACACGTTCAATATACTGGATCTGTGTCTGCATTAAAAACCTTAAAACTCTCACTACTTATGGTTGATTTGAGTGCTTAACATTCTGTCATGGTTTCCTGAGATCTGACAGCTGAAGCTCGTTCAGAGCAAGGTATTAGCTGGGAGATACTCAAGTTCTCTCTGTGTTGGTTTATTTAGACAGTTGGTTTAGAGAGGGGTCAGAAAGTTTGCTTTATCTCTATGCTCAAAATAAAAGTCAGAGAGAGAGAAATAAAGAAAAGAACACTGAGAGCACAAGAGTAATGTGTAGCTTGTAGTTTTCTGAAATAATTATGACAGGAGGCAGCAAAATACCCCGACGTGTATAAGATTTTATTATCAACTTTGCAAAGATGAAAATTGAATTGTTCCTTAGTCTTAAAATTGCACAAATGTATCTGTAATGAATGTTTTATTTATTTATTTATTTTTACTTGAATTGTTTAATTGTGTCATTTATGTGCAGGTTTGCAATCTGTCAAAACATAATCAATGCAAGGTGAGAGGTAAGACAGATTGTGAAGCCACCTCTCACCGGGCCTTCGTCACATGTCGTTTACGGCACAGCAGTGGCTCTTCAATTTCGGGGGGGGAGGCGTCAGAAAGGTGGGAAGAACACCTTCAGGAAGGGCATGAGGGAGAGATGGAGGCAGAAAGAGAGGAGGAGAGGTGTTTGGAGATGCAAATTTGTCATTAAACAGAGAATGTGTGTGACACGCCGCTGCTCCGCTTGACTGGACGTGGGCCTGTCTGCTGCTGTGTAAGCATCCAGCTAACGAAGCCAGTGGTAATCACATGCGGCTGGATGAGACGTTACTCCAGCAGTAATGTAAGAACACACACAAATCTACTGACAGGCCTGCCACATTCAGTATTTAAGTTCACAGACATTCACAGTTCGGAGGTTCAAACAAAAACAACAAAGCTAGTAGATTTTATTTCCCAATCCGACTTAACTTACGGCGACATGGCAAACCTGCGAGCACACAGCACTAGAGTCAAAAACATAAAACAAGGTATGAGAACAATGAAGCAATACAAGAAACACCACAAAAACAACCAAGTAAAAAACAGGGCATAACAAAAAAATTACTAATTTCAACAACAAAACCGAACAAAAATTATGGACATGGGAAAGCATGTTTGGAGCTCAACCACAGGTTGACTCTTAGTGATAGTTATGCTCTTTTCTATATTTCATTTTTTTGAGATGATCACAATTAAACATCTGAGCTCAAAAATTTGACCTGCAAGAAAAAAGTTTTAATGACTAAACAAACATTATTTGACTTGTTTGTCATTCAGTGACACTATTTTCATTGAATATATACAGGGTTCCACTGAACCTGTATATGAACATTGTGATTAAGTACATTTTCAGTTGGCTGGATGTTCTATCCAGTCAGTGTCTATCATATTTATTATATATAGAGACTCCTCAGAGACTGTAGCTGTCTCGTTCTTTTTCATACAGCTGGAAGCTTCTTGTTACAGTGGAGGCTTTCAAGGGGAACCAGAGCTTTCCATGTTGCTGTTTTGTTAGTTTGCGCCTCACTGATTTATCCATAGTATCCCATGAGCGCCGTCCAGCCTAGTTTGTGGACAGTGATGAAAGTATTAGTTAAAGTCACTTCCAACCTGGATTTAAATGAGAGAGCTATAATAGAGTACAACTTCTCTCAGAGCAACATACAGTGCGAGTGGATTGTGCAGTAGTACACATTGACTGACCTTAAACCTTAAATCTTATTTCTGTTGGTTTAAATTTTAATGTTAGTGTTTCTCTGAGTCCAGATAAATATGCAGAACAGACTAAAGGAATTTTCTCAGTATAATTTAGAACAAAGTCTTTCTATGTTGACTAATATTAAAAGCTTAAAAAGATTTATTTAACTTTTTTTGGTGGGGATACGAGGTTTTATTCTGACAGTCACTATACTTAGACATTGCCTTGTCAGAGAGAGCTCTCCCATGAGATTTTTTTTTTGAGCCAAACAACGCAGAGGCACTCAATTAAAACACATTTCGAGCTCAGCGATAAAGGATGTCGGCAGCAATTTCCAAGGCTGTAATTTTCATTTTTCCTTATGTTCTTTTCACTTTGCGCTGTCAGACTCAGTCATCGCTGTTGTGTTCGGCTGACTGGGACCGCACTGGCTGTGTGATTTGCGTGAGTGTCCACCGTAATGGGTGTCCCTCCCAGCCAGCTTCCAGCAGATGGCTGTGATTGGCATGGCCGTTGCGACGGGGCTCTGGATCTCAATTACTACTCTGGCCCCAACGTCCCTCTGCAAAACCATGTACGTCAATGAACTCCCGTGTCATGCATCGGGTCAGCCCGTCGATCAAAGACAGGGAAAAAAAACAGTGCTTCCTTTCCCACCTGAAACAGCAGTGTAAAGAGCACTTTAGGGAACAATTTAGACTATTCCACAGTCTCTCATTGAATATTTGATTATGCTGCTCTTATTCGCATGGAAATGACAGGGGCTTGTCTGTTAAATTAATCCACTAAGAGGGGGGAGATGTAATTAAAAATCTCTATTTTGGCCATGTCTCCTTCATTGTTTGTTTTTTGTGCATTTGCGAAGGCTGCGAGGACAGGCCTCTGGAGATTTAATTGGCATTCAGGGAACACTGTATTGTCCATTAATTTTTAATACCTGCGTCATACTCTGCTTTTAGTGCTGGGAAAAGGCTTGCATGCTGATTTTGTTAGATTTAGCAGGCACAAAATGGTGAAACTGTATGACCTAGTTTGGATCGCATAGAGTGGATGAGTGAAGGGCTGGTGGAGAGTTGACCAGCTCTAGTTGCTTCTAGTCTCTCACATACAGGACTTAAAATTGTTTGCTTGTGTTTATATTTTTTCAAATGTAATTAGGGTGCAAAGGTTTAATTTTTTTTACAAGCTATTTTTCTAGCCACTCCTCAAAGTTAACCACTACTTTTTGTTACTGTGCCTCTAGGAAAAATGTAAATGACTATTGTTTTCATTGTCTGCCTGATATTACACCTCATTCAAAAAGCAGTCAGTGCTGGAACACTCTTCACAACTTGAATAATGCAAATAGGCAACTTGACGTGCTGTATTCTGAAAAGATGGATATATGTAAATGCAATGGTTTTTGTCACAATGTTTTTGTAATATCACTGCAATATGATGTGATTTGGTTTTTCATGTCATGGACTCTTTCTGCCTATTTCTTAAAATGTACAGTAATTGATGTCCACCATCTTTTCTTGTTGGCCCTTTTTGGTTTCTGTCAGTGTTTCAGCCTCTCTCTCTCTCTGTCTCTCTGTCTGTTTCTCTCTTTCTCTCTCTCTCTCTCTCTCTCTCTCTCTGTCTCTCTCTTTCTCTCCCTCTGTCTGGCTGTTCCTCTCTCTCTCTAATGCACAAGCCTACTAAGTTTAAAACATTGATAAAAGCTGTAGAAAACACAGGCTGTCTTTTTGGTGCCTGTGAGTGACTCCCAGTGATTTGAAGCATCTACATGGCACATGAAGCCAATCCATATAGGTTTTGCTCTGCCTTTTGCGAGGAAAAAACAGCTCCCTCATTCTGTTTCTTCTTTTTCAACCGGACTGATGTTTTTCTTGTTGCCAGCTCCAGATGTGCCTTTGATCAGCCGCAGCTATTTTGTTTGCCATCTTGTTCTGTCGCGAAAGCAAACATTTCACAGAACAAATGCTGCTCTGTATCAGAATTCTGCGGAGCTTTCCAATGAGTAAGTCAGGCAACAAAGTAGCTTCAAATTAGTGGCAAATTTATTTTCATTATGTGTGGTTACATTGGGATTGATTTGCGCACAGTTTGGCAATGGCTGTTTGGTAGTCGAACAGCGGCTTTAATTCGCTTTGATGAGGTGGATGTGCGCATGAAACACACACCACATTTAGGATTCCCATTTTAGTCACAGCACGTTAAAATGTCATGGATTTTCTCCCTGACATCTTTCCCTCCTCCTCCCCAATTTTTTTTTTACTGATTGGTGTGTTTATGTAACTGGCATGAAACAGCATGCCTCTGTATTCCTCAGAACACAGCACACAATGTCATGCTTCTTTTTTTTTTTTCCTGCTGTGAGCTGCAGTAAATACAGCATTTTTTTTTTTTTTCCAAGGAGACATTTAGTCATACCTCATTTGGTTTGAGGATACTCATCACGCTCAATTAGTTAGTCTATGTTTTTTCTGTCATCCTTTTTAATAATAATTATTGTCCTTTTTATGCTCAAATCAAGTAATTACAGCATAGAGTTGAGGCCTCCCTGCTCCGAGAGAACATGTTTGCCTATAAGCTGTCTCCAGTGGCTGTGCTACGCTGGAGGTGAGTGTTTGTACCCACATATTGCCTGCTGTTCTTCACTGATCTGAGTAGCAGGCACGGAGCAAGACTCCACTTCTGGCAGTGACTTGCTGCTTTAGCTGCGCCAGCACACAAAAACACTGGTGTGGGCATGAAACCTGCCAGTTCCCCCCAAATGCCTGGATTTTGGTGGAATTTGAGGGGATTAACAGGACACGTTGGGTGCTCGGGAGCCCTGCCAACTCCAGATGTTACCCTCGCCATGATTGATGTTTACTGCCTACTTGCCCATGGGTGGCTTTTATTTTTAATTCACGTTTATCTATGGATATTATTCATCACCACGAGCTCGACGGGACTCTGACCTCACTGTAGATTTCTGTTCTCCCACGGACATAACATTATGCTCATGGACTTGTCCCTGAGAAGTGCCACTTTTTCACGTTTCCTACACTTTAGAGCAAGCTGCTGTATCCTCTGCCGCACAAGCAGTTCCACAGCCTATCTAAAGTGAACACAGCCTGTCCTTTAAAAAGGAGCCCGGACTGGGTCTGAGCAGTTGAACAGGCAGATGAGTCAAGAATTTTCAACTGCAAAAAAATGCTTGACGAGGCCAAGACTTTCTGGAGGACGCTATTATTTAACGTGGCAGCCAAATAAACAGATCCATGATTTAAAGCTCGCGAACACAGCCGCCAAAGAGGATTACTGCCTCGTCAGCAGGATTGCGGCACAAAAATATAAGCAGTGACAAGTCTGGCTGTATGTTTAACTCTCTGTAATCCCTGACCACGCACTTGATAAAAGATTACTCGCTTTGTAATCCCCCTACATTCAATTTGCCATAATCGAAGAAGTAAATAAAAACAGAGGTCCCCCAGGGGGCAGAGACAGTGGAAGTAAGGAAAAAAAGAAGAAAGCTATGTAGAGTTCTAATCTCCACTAGATTAGAACTCTACATAGCAGATTTGTTTGCCATTTCTGTAAAATGACAATTATATCTCTTTCTTTCTTTCTGGTATTGCTTAGTGATGTGTATCAAGAAAAGATGCATTCTAGGAAAATCAGGAAAGCAGAAATTCTCCTTAAACTGTATAATTGTCTGTGTGACTTCACTGACTTCACAACTAACCTCACTTAGTCTTCTTAAGAAATCTTGTGAAATACCAAAATAGCTGCCCAGAGCTGAGACATTTGTCATTTTTACAGCAAATAAGAGCATTAAAAATATGAACCTCTGCCTATTCTGAAGCCTGTGCCCCCTTCTGTCCTTTTTGGAGGGTCTTGTACCATGTAATGAGCCAAGGCTATCTAGTATCTCTCAGCCAGTGCTGCCTCTGCGAACTAAGCAGAAACAAACTGATGCTACATGCTGGGCTTAATTAGGCTCAGAGTTCTTTTATTTATTTACAAACCTCACATGGACAGTCTGTCCTTTTTGTGTCCAGTAGGAGCTGAGCCAATGTCGTCCCTCCCCTTGCCCCGCCCCCCACAATGCTATCGGCTGTGCAAGAAAACAGAGCATTGTGTTACTGACATTTTTCACTTAGTTCACTTGCTCCAGTTACTGTAGGCGAAATAAAGCAGAACCGATAAACAATTTCATCTCATTTACATTTGTGGCTCTGCTTTTAGCATAAGCAGCCAGATGCTCTATTTAGGATCCTGTTACAATTAGCAAGCAAATATCCACACATGACATTCCATTAATATTTAACAGACAAGGTGAAAACTATCCCATCATAATGATGCTATTGACTAGTCAATGCTGACACAGTTTTGATTCTAAAGATCTTCCCTTGTATAAGTCCACTATAAGCTGTATGTGTACAAATGCAAACCACCTGTTATGCACTGTCTGTTAAGGAGCAATGCCCTTCATGTCTGACGGTTTCTGACCGCAGGATGGGTAATGGGTAATGGGTGTCACACTGATATGAATGATATTAGACACAGTGGCATTGCACATGTCAGTGGCATTGCTAGGCTGTAGTGATGCATCCAAAAATATCCATCCATAAAAAGCTCTATGTTCAGAAACTGATCATTGGAGATGGTACTATTGTTAACATAAATCATGCATGGCGCCATGGTTCACTAAGTTGGACTTTACACCAGCAAAGAGAAGAGAAGTGTTTTTCATCAGATGATGGATAAATGTGTTTTTCATCTGAAGCGCTTAGTGTCTGTAGCCATCTGCAGTCTGCAATGATTAGTTACTTTATCAGGCCATACCTGTAAATGTATTTGCTGCCATTAAACATCATTAACAGTTCTTATTCTACAAGCTAACATTTAAGGTAAACATCACATAATGTACAGGTGCTGGTCATAAAATTAGAATATCATGACAAAGTTGATTTATTTCAGTAATTCCATTCAAAAGGTGA
>JBBJLR010000145.1:8119944-8134238 GCA_037577145.1 Brachypetersius gabonensis
TGTGTATGTGTGTGTGTGTGTGGGTGTGTGTGTGTGTGTGTGTGTGTGTGTGTGTGTGTGTGTGTGTGTGTGTGAGCCTTTTGTGTCAAAGTCCATTGAATTTCATTTATCGCCACTGTTAAATTGTCAGCTTGCTTGCTGGGGTCTGCTCTGACAGTTATGCAGAAGTCTGTCTCATTTGAGACAGCCATGAGGAAGTCTCGGGGCTTTCACACACAGCTAATCCCCATGCAAGCTTGTCACTTGTTTGACTGCTGAAATGGATGCCTGGCTAAGGTGTTTTTTTGCCCCCATCACTTTTCTCCACCCTGCCCCCCATCTTTAAACAGTAGCAGATCAGGTGTGGGTGTGCGTGCACGCATGTGTGTGTGTGTGTGTGTGTGTGTGTGTGTGTGTGTGTGTGTGTGTGTGTGTGTGTGTGACAGGTCTGAAGCTATGCCTCTTTGTCATCATCAGTGAGTGTGACAGCCTGACAGCCACTGACTTCCTCTGCTTTAGCCAACAGTGAGGCTAACCTGCTGATAACCAGAGAAACCTAGACAAGCATTAGCTCAAAGGACTATATGCACAGTTAACTGTATATATAACATTTGGATAAAATAAGATCTTTGTAAATTCACAAAATTACTTATAAGGTATATTTGGGGGTCTTGGTGTTGAAGAGCCAAAGCAGGGCAAGAGGTTGTCTGAGGTTCCTCTTCCAGTCATTTTCTTTCCAGTTAAGTCAAGAATACTTATTTTCTATGGAGCGATCAGTTGCATTTCAGGCTACACAGCATAATACTGAGTATTTCCTTCACGAATGCACATATAATGACTGATTAAGGTACAAGCTAATTAATTGTTCATCATTATAAAGGTTATACATTAAATGTAAACCATATTTATTTATTTTTGTCTGTTTTGATCTTATGCTTCAGCGTCTCGTTCATGTAAAGCAGGGAACATATCTCACACCGAAAAGTTAAGTGACAAGTTTGACAATTCATGACCGCATAGGAAATGATATGTTTTTGGCACAATCATGTCAGCGTTATATAAGATAATAATGTTAAACACATCTCATGTTCAAGCAAAGCATCTATTAAGGAAATCCAGGTGATATGCAAATTTCAAGTTGAAATAAAAATATTCATTCCAAAAGGTTTCAGAGTTCAAAGTGTGTAAATGACTTTCTCTTTCCTGATGATTCCCATTGTTAACAATAATGTATTTAATAATGTGGCTGTTAAAATATCTAGCCACTGGTTGTGAGGGCGCATAGAGGGTGTTCACCTAAACAAGTCTTTCTGATTGATTTTGATTGCCTGGTCATTTTGTTCAGGGCTTTCAGTGCATCCAAATCAAGGACTTTCATTTCTAATGGTAACACATATGTTAACATACATGCTTGGGTTGCAACAATATCAGTTTTATCAGCACAATAAATGATCAGGACTGGTGTCATTTAGCAAAAGAAGGATACACAGATTTGAAACAATTGTTTTAAAAAACAGTATCTACAATATCCATACATTTTCAATTAATGCCAAAAAGCATACATATGGCAAGAATTCCAGTCATAAAGTTATTGATTTCATTATTAGGACCATGCAGGTGTGTTCTTGACTTTTTTGTGCGCACAAGCCCTTGCAAATATCATGCAGCAAACCAAATATTATTTAAAAATGAAATAAACAAACTTTGCATTAGACAATGCATCAGCCATTCCAGTGTAAGTATTTATGTATTAAGGTCTACTGCCCAGATAAATAACTCTACATATCGTCGCTATTGGGTGGAAACCTCATATGTCCAAAACGGCTATTTTTCAGACCCATGTAGAGTATGGATTTATGAGAAAACACAACAAAGACCAAACGTGAAGTTACGAGGTTTCCGCCAGACAGCGACGATATCCTTTCCTCACATGGCATTAAGCTCAGTACTGTGAAGAGAATACACATCTCTATATTTTACTAATACAGGTTATTTGACTTGTTATAACCATGAGACCCTTTTGGTACCATATAGAGCCATTTTTAAAAGGTTCTGTAAAGAACCATAGTTTGCCATCACTACATATAAGGCGAACTCTGTCAAGATCATTCTTATTCATTGACCCCTGCTGGTGGACAGTGACCAGAGTATCAGAATCTCAAAAACCTTCTGAAGACTCACTACATAAAGATACTAACACTTGGAACTCTTCTAGTTCTTACACTCTCCTGAAACTTGAGTGTTTCCAAAAACCTTATGTCACTTTGGATAAAAGCGTCTGCCAAATAAATGTTATATTCAACTGTATCTCCATCATAGAGAAGAACAGTATAGCCATGGAAACAGCAATTTAAACATTCTAGATAGATCAATAGTTGGGCAAAACGAGTCGACAAGTCGTTTCATGAACGCTGGTTGTGCAGGTCATTGTGCGGTTTGCATGGTCTAGAGCAGTGGTTCCCAACCTTTTTTCTTTGAAGCCCCTCTTGCCGGTGTCCAAGACAAGCCAGGCCCCCCAACCCCAACTCCTACGTGCATAGACACACAAAAATAAACTTTTATTTGCAAAATATAAACAGCAGTTGTAGGTTTTTGTTCTTATACTCTTATACACATATGCACACACACCTATACACACACTTTAAATTGCTAAAATCCCAATGTCTAAGAAACATTAATGTCTACAAATATAAATTTGGTAACCTCAGTGCAGACAAAAGTGTGTGCACCCCCCTAAGGGGGGCCCAGACCCCAGGTTGGGGACCACTGGTCTAGAGTGAAGTATCTCCTCACATGTGATGTGTGTCTGTCACCTACTGCCTCGGCTGATGTGTCTCTCATCTTCTTGTGGTCTTATGTTTAGATTCCCTTCACACCAACGCTACCGCCCTTTTAATGAAGTGACTATAATAATTGGTTAAGTCAAAGAACGCATGTCCGCGTAAGCCATTCAGAGGCGGAGATTGCATTGTGTACACAAGCACGCACACAGAGAGAGGATAAAAACACAATTTGTTGACTTCTCTCAGGGGGTGTCGACTTGTGCCTATTACATCGATGCGTCGACAAATCTGCTTTTCAGTTAATGCCCTAATAGATAAAGAGATAGAAAGACAGATAAACAGACAAAGAGACAGATAGTTAAACAGACAGATAGATGTTTGAGCATCTGGCACTTGTGCCACTCGTAATTGGCAATGTGTAAATATGGGTTCTTTACTGGTTGAACAGTGAGTGCTTGTATTTGTTTTATCCCTGTGCCTGAGAGCATGCGACACTGAATAAGAACTGAATGGGCAACAGACACAAAACGAAAGAAGTGTTTTTACAGCCAGAGCCATGACCACTCTCTCAGCTGAGTGGCATGTTTAAGAAAACATCAGGGCCTTGAAATTACTAGAGATGGGATGTTTAAAATTAGCATTTCAGTCCATCTGACTCTTTGGTTGGTGTCTCAAGTAGTAATTTTAAATCAATCAAGGCTCCAGCGTTGGGCTGTGGGGGAGCACTCATGCTCCTCTACAGTCAGCTTTTACCCTTTTCTCCTCCTTTCCTCCCTTTCTCTCTCTCTGTCTCTGTCTAAAGCTAGAAACACCTAACAAATGCAAACCCGATATCAGGCTGGGAGCACTTAAAGCAACGTGAATAGTTGTGGAGCGCTGTTGCATGTTTTTGGTGTGTGAGGGTGTGTGTGTGTGTGTGTGTGTGTGTGTGTGTGTATGAGACAACAGCATGGTTCTCAAAGCATGTGTGGGAGCTGGTGCTATAGGCCCATCACCAGCTGCACATTATGACTGTGTGTGGGGCTCCAGGGATGTTGAGCTGGAACTGTTGTCACATCTTTATTAATAATGAAAGACAGAGTAGGAGCCCCCTCCCTTCCTGTTTTGACTGCATCTCACTGGCCTCAGAACATCTCTGAGAACCTCACCCAGAGCAACTATACAGCTCAGGCTACAAGGCATCGCTGTTTTACCACTAACATATTAAAAATAAAAGTACCAACTGTGCTTTTTGGAGCAATGCCATAGAAGAAACACAACCGGTTCCATAAACAAACTTCCAGTGGATGGTTTAAAGGAATACTCCAGTGGATTTTGAAGCAATCCTCAGGGATCCAAGACAGTCCATATTTGTCCATTATGATCACAAGTCGGATTGGTGTAGAAATATGTACTGTCTAGGGTTCCCTGGGGACCAGTTTGAGAACTACTGCTGTAGCCTGTAGTCACTTACAATGGACAAAACATTTACATTTATGGCATTTTGTGACTTACCAAAGTGCTTGTTGTCCACACAGCAAATATTAGCACAGCTAGTACCAATCCAAAAGCTGAGACGCTGCCAGAGGCAAGAGTCAGTGCTAGTACCTAGAAAGATCCAACAATAGACATAGTATAAGTGTCATATAAAACATTTCAATGCTAGTTCATATTCAAATTCTTGTCAAAGTAATGGGTCTTCGGTCAACAAGTGACTGAAGTGGAGCCAGTGGCTATTCTTTCCAGCATTTGCGTGCCAGAGTCTTATGACTTGTCTTCCATGTGTCCAAGTATGATGGGTAAAGTCAGGCCACACTTGAAGCTCAAAGGGTCTAGCAACCGATTGGGCTCTGACCATTGTGTGCTGGTCTGCTCCTGGTCCTGATTCTGGGTGAGTATCAGGGTTTTAAATCTGATGGAGAGCAACATGAAGCCAGTAAAGGTAAATATAAGGAGTGGTAGTGCCCTAGTGGGTAGTATACAAGCCTCTGGACCAGGAGGTCATTGATGTACCACTGGGTTCCTGAACAAGATCCTTAACCCCAAGTTGCTCCAGGGAGACTGCCCCCTGTAGTTAGGGAATGGAAGTCACTTTGGCTGAAAGCGTCTGCTAAATGCTGTAAATGTAAAATATAAGGAGTGATTTAAGCCAGCCTGGGAAGAATGAGGGCAATTCACACAGCTATATTCTGAATCAGGTGCACTTTACCCTGTGAAAGAACAATATAATTATTGATTATCTGCTGATAAAATATCCACTGACTATTATTTGTTTTGAGTTGTCTGTTCTCTTATTTACTGGAAATAATTGCTAAATGATGGAGATACCTGTCGATAATTATTGTAGTCACCATTTTCTCAAGACGTAAACACGGGAATATTCTTTTAAAGCACCTTATACTGAACGAGGAATGTGACACGTTTTTTTATGGTAGATGATTTATCTAAGCAACTGATAGAATGTTTAATTAAAATCTTTAATGAATACACCTATAAATAAAACACAGCTGATTGTCTTATTAAACGTTTATATTAAACAGGGTTACATATTCTTTTAGTTAAAATGTTCCACCCTTGCTGTGTTTTTTAAAATAGAAAAACCAAGCAAGTGCCAGATAATTATGTCTGTGTCTGTGCGCCAAAGGCTTCATTCAGACATTTTCTCACAGTCCTTTCAGTTTTTTTTTCTGATGTTCAGTATATGTGTGTTCAAAACCACATTTCAAATGGGATGTGTTCTCACCGTAGTTGGCCGGTCTATTTTTGGCTTCATAGTAGGCAGACGAGGCTTGCTTGACTCATAGAAGTGATTGTGTGAGGTGTTGTCATTATTTGCGTAAGAATAAAGAACCTTTCAAGGGTCCGTAATCTTAGCATATGGCATATGGGGAAAAATGAGCTCAAAACAGGCTGCAAAATAACCGGCTAGCTATGCCTTCTCTTTCAGACGTGGTGCTTCTTTTGCAAAATTGAACAACATCCAGCATGCACCTACTCGTTACAGCTCATATACTTCTCCTCATTCTAGATTTTAACAGGCAAACAAAGAGGGTGAGTTATTGTAATTCTTCTTTTCCTGTAGGATTAGAAGCATGATTATTGCCTGCTGATCATCTGAATAGAAAATGTCCTTGGTTTTTCTGTGCATGCATGCAGCAGTAGTTTGGGCACCCATGGTCATGACTGACTGATTCAAAAATGAAAATAAGTGCTCCTCCTTTACAGAGATACCTCCTTTACTGTGACCAGTATCATGCACAATTATGATATGTTTGTGTTATTTAACACACTGGAAAAAATGTAGGTTTTATATTTGTTTTTATAAATAGAAATACTGCACTCGATATTTTTTTTATTTAAAGTGTATGGCTAAACCCATGCTGTCATGAAGATAGAGGAAATATGTGTCCTTTTTTTAAAACTCTTTTTTTTTTATGTGCTCTTACATGAAGCATGCAGCTCATATTCAGTACAAGAAAAATGTGCTTATATTACATTCCATTGCAGTTTTGAACCAGCCGGATATTCACAACATTCTTACCTGCTTAAACCATGTGTAAAATGGCAATCGACTCTCAAAAGTGTATCGTTGGGTGATTTTGTTTAACAATGGTGGAAGTTAAAGCGGTTTGAGGCACAGGCAGATTTGCTGAAAGAATATTTACTAACAAAAACTATTTCAACAGCATTAGACTTTAGTGAAGTGGAAATTCTGTCATACATGAACACACCACAGCATCCCATTCGCCAACTGAAGCAGCGGGCAGCCAGGAACACAGCACTTGGGTAGAGGGGGGGTGGCTACCTTGCTCAAGAATACCTCAGTGGGGCTTAGCCGTCTTGGGAATTTAACCCATGACTTCCTGATTACAAGGTGAACACCCTAACCACTAGGGTACCAGCTGCCCAAGTTCTCTTAGTTACTCCAGGGGCAGTAACCGTCAAAACAATGTCACAAATGTCAAAAACATGCTCTACAGTCAAAACTTGCTCTACAGTCATGCTATTTCATATATGTAATCTTATTTTTGAGATAAGATAAGATAAACCATTATTGTCCCACAAGTGGGAATTTTGCATTGACATGGCTGAAAGTGGACAATACCAAGGTATGAAAAATGAAAAACAACAGAGAATAGAATAGAATAGAATAAAATAGAATAGAATAAAACTATACCAACAGTACAGTATAAAAAAGTACACTATACAAAGAATCTAGAAATATAAATATGGATGTGTGTATTGGAAAATATATACAGTATGTACATCTATGTATATGTAACCATAGTATATGCATGTATATACACATTGAGGATACTGTATGTATTTCTATATGTACAGAGAGGATATATAAATATAGGTAAGAAGATATATACACATACACAGGTATGCAACAGAGTGACAGGGATTGACAAATCAGCACTGATGAATGAATATTTTCCATCAACCTTTTCATGTTTTCATTCTAAACTCATACAGTTGTCCACTATCCAGCTCGATATTTGGTATCTGATAAATGCCATAAATGTAAATGGTTCCATGTATTTCCTAGCTTTGAACTTTAATAAAATCCAAATCACACACACACAGCTTTTTTTCTCTTCTTCTTTCACCCATTTTCTTTTTCACACTCTCGATTTTCACTCCAAATCAAATTAAATCCCAGATTGGAATCTTGAGACAAACGCTTGATTGGTTCAAACATGAACAGGTTCCAGAATCAATAGCAAAGAATCATTGTCTTATGATCAATCATAACTGCTTGACAATACCGTTAATACTGTTAATATGTTAGATAAACAAATTAACCAAAAAAATGATAATAATAGGGATCCTAGATTTGACCCCCTATGAGATTCTAGTAGTATGTTAGCACCAAGCTGATGACATTGATGAACATTCTTTGGTGTTTATGGTACAATACATTTCAGGCACTTTATTAGTGACAATAGTAAATAGAGCTTCCGCTTTTTACTGTCCAACAGGAAACAAAGCCTAGGGTAATGTTTTCCCTCCCAAAAATGGTCCCACACATTGTAAATCAACACATGATCTTTGATTCCTCTGTCATTTCCTAATTTTGTTGGGATTTAATCTGACATGTCAGAACCGCAGCACCTGACCGCAATACCACAATACTTTGACAATACAAACATATTAAAAAATGCAAAACATGCAAGCAAATGTACTATTAAAGTCCATATACTTACACATTGCTTTCTATACATGTGCTTTAAAGACACAGAATAACAGAAGCACATCCCTGGATGCAACAGTCCAGCAGTCAACTCTTCCAATTCTTTCATTATAATAAGAAATAGCTTAAATTTTGCTCATAGATCAAGTTGACAGCAAAAGCTCTACCTTGTGAGTGCAAACACCAGCGCACACAGTAAGCCGCAATTAAGCACACAATTACAATATTCATATTGTACTCCACAATGAAATTGGCACAAGTGTCTGCTTTTGATCTTTGAGTGAGAATGGCAGTGTTCAAGAAAGGGTTCTTAATGAAGACAGGTCTGCCTTTGATTGGCTCTCTTTACTTACAATTTCTCTCGCTGTTTACTTACCCTGCTAATTGACTGTTTTTTTGCAAATGTCATGAGCGTGCATATCCACGCTGTTCTGCTGAATGCAGTCACGTACAGCACATGACACTGATTCTGAATTAGATTTCATAGTGATTTGCGCAGACAACACCGTAACGTTCTAGCAGACAGCTTTAGTGACTCTAGCCAAGCCAACCAGACAGAAGGTGGAACATTTTGGGTTAAGAACCCAAAGTGGATGTCCAAGCCTGCAACAAACTGCCATCCATTTTTCTAAAGCACTTCTCCATAGAGTCACACATAAATAAATAAGCCAGGATGATTTACTTCATTTAAAGCCTGAGCTCACTTGCACCAGCTGCACCTAATTACAAATGGAGGCTAGTTGTAATGTGGAAAGAGTGTTGATTACATTAAGGTTTATACATTGCTAAATAATTTTTTAATGAGTTGTTAGACTAGACAAGTCTGTTAAAGTTAAAACATCTAAAGATAATAAATCCTAAATGTGAGCTGTGATTTTACTTTTTTTTAGCTCAAGTCATTGAGTGTCCAACACACAGACAGAAGACTGATGATGCAGTTGTGCTAGATTCACCATTACACTTGTTGCATGTTGTGGGGTGGAGGGATATAAATAAATAAATAAATAAACGAAACAAGTTGGCTTTTCTACACAATTCAAAAGTCAGTGCATGTGTGTGTTTCCATGGCAGCTTGTTTCTTGAGCAGTTCGGAACTTGGTCGTTGTCATATTATAACTGAAGAACAAGTTAGTTGTTACTAGTTAAGACTGGCCATCAAATGAGTTCAGTAAAATGACATCTTGAAACTAAATAGTGTTAAAGAAATAAATGCTTCATCCACAAACCTAAGTTTAAACTTTGGCAAAAAGGCCATTTAATGTTACAGCATTTAGCAGATCCTTTTCCTACCCACTAGGCCACCATCACTCCATAGGCCACAATCCCAACCAGGCTCTTAGTAGAGGGACATTTGTTCTTTTCTTTAATCTGTTTTATCAAATGCCTAGTGGATAAAACACTTGCCTGCGACTTGATGACCACAAAGTTGCATGTGTGAACCAAAACTTTCTACCATTGTGTCCTTGAGCAAGACATTTAACCCTCTGTGCCTCCACAGGGACTGTCCCTGTAACTAATGATTGTAAGGTGCTCTGGATAAGAATGTCAGCCAAATGCCCCCTTTACACGTGAAGTGTAAGTTTAATGATGAGTAAGATAAAACATGTCTTTTTTATTTATATTTCCATGTCCCATTCAATAGGGTGAGCCTCTGAAATGTCATGTGTAGAGTTAGGACTATCCACAGCCTTTAATGTTTGCGTTGCATTGATGTAACCAATGACTGAGAAATAATGAAATAATGAAAAATAAGACAAGATAAGATAATCCTTTATTAGTCCCACAAGTGGGAAATTTGAATTGTCACAACAGAAAGTGGACAGTACAAGATAAGAGCAGCAAAAATGTTTTAGAAGAAAACAATTATAAAAAATACATTATACAAACAACAAACAATCTAGAAATATAAATATGGATGAATAAATATGAACTAAAATTACACACATGTTTTTAGTTCCCAGTAACTATCAGACCTTCACTGAAGGAGTCTGTGGGAGTTCCCTTCGAGGCTCAGAAATTCAAATGCCCCTGTTGGCCTTTCACCTGCATCAGGTGTGTTAGATTGGACCTAAATTCTATGTTGGACATACATTCTTCAGGGTGATCGATCTTTAGGACTAGACCTGGGTACCATTGGATGTTTTTTCCTCACAAAATTGGTTGTAATTTTGTACATCAAAAAGAGATTGATTGCTTGTTTTCATGGTCACTTCCTAATTAGGTTAGCATTAAATCTGCCCTTTTGAAGGTCCAGTGGGAGCAATAGCTTGGTTGTATCTACAAATATACCATTTCCCAATCAATAATATTCTAGTGGGCATTTCTAGAATTTCCCCATTTGTTTTGGTATTAATTTTACCAGTAGGACTACTATTACAATACTTGCAGGTGCTTAACAACACCACGCATTGAGATTCCATCGAATAAAAATCAGCAAAACATTACAACCAAAGATAATTAGGGTGTCTCTAAAAGCCTAGAAGGCCCTAAGGTTTCCAGTTCTGTTTTTGTAACTGGAATAGAATTACACCACTGTTGAATATCTTGGTGGAAAATAACTTATGTTCATACATTATTGATTTCAGAATTAGAATCAGAATCAGAGAACTTTATTTATCCTGGAGGAAATTGTTCACATCACGACTGCACACTCACACAAGACAGAACAATACAGAATAAAAACCTGAATATATAATAGAAATATACTCAGACTAGAAATATATTAAAGAAAATAAATATAGTACAACTTACCCATAATAGAAAGTATACCAAGAGGAGAATATAGTTTGAGTTCAAATTAAATCACTCTGTACAATAAATAGAATAGACAGTTACGTCTAAGTACATCTATCAAAAATATTAAATTGTGAAATTACAAAAATGCAGTTATCAAGAGGGAAGAAGTATTGGGAATAGAATGTATTGCACATTAAGATATATTGCACAGTATTATAATAAGTAAATTGCACATACTGAAAAACAGTTACTGTTAAAGTATAGCTAGGGTTATGTTCCACATATATTTTAACTTTGACGAAGGGAACGGTTATAGAGTCTTATTGCTGTGGGAAGGAAGGATTTTCTGTGGCGTTCAATGGAGCACTTTACGCTAGTAAATCTGTGACTGAAGGTGCTTTTCACCTCAGTCACCGCACTGTGGAGTGGGTGATCAGTGTTGTCCATGATGACCTGAAGTCTGGACAATGTTCTTCTTTCTGCCACAGTCTCTAAGGAGTCAAGTTCCCCCCTACCACAGAGCCTGCCTTCCTGATCAGTTTGTTTAGTCTCCTAGCATCAGCCACTTTCAAGCTGCCACCCGAGCACACCACAGCATAGAAAATGGCACTGGCCACCACAGACTCATAGAACATCCGCAACATGGTGTTGCAGACTAAAGGCTCTGAGTCCCCGCAGGAAGTACATCCTACGTTGACTTTTCTTGTAGGTAGCCAGGGAGTGCTTTGACCAGTCCCGTTTGTTGTCCATGTGCAGACCTAGGTATTTGTATTCCTGGACAATCTCCACATCCACCCCCCTGACAGACAGAGGAGAGACAGGAGGCTGTGATCTTCTCAGGTCCACAACTGTTTTACACTATATGAACAAACGTATTGGGACACACCAGTTGTTCAGGGTTTGGGCTAGGCCCTTTACTTCCAGTGAAGGTCATTCTGGATTACATTTTAGACAATGCCATGCTTCCAACTTTGTGGAGACAGTTTGGGAAAGAACCTTTTCTGTTCTTGCATGAATGTGTCCTAGTGCATGAAGCGAGCTCCATAAAGACATGGTTGGATGAGTTCAGTGTGGAAGAACTTGACTGGCCCACACAGAGCCCTGACCTCAACCACATCCAGCACCTCTGGGATGAACTGGAACAGAGATTGTGAGCCAGGCCTTCTTATCCAACATCTGTGCCTGACCTCATAAAAGCCCTACAGAATGAATAGGCACACATTTCCACAGACACCCTCCAAAATTTTGTAGAAAGCCTTTCAATAAAAGTGGAAGCAGTTCTAGCTGCAAAGGGGGACCAAGTCCAGATCAAAATCTATGGTTTACTGGTCATGGGCCCCAATATTTCATCTACTTTTTAAATGCATCTTTATTGTATTTTTAGTATGTGGTCCTGTGCACACTTTGTTTATTTTAGGTATCAAACACATAAGTGTGTCTTTTGATATACAGATATCTGGAGTTTGTTCAAGGAACTGATTCATTGTGTCGTCTACACTTCAGCTGTTGGAGTTTCTTAACTATATTTTAGTTCATTCATAAATGCTTGAACCAGTATGAACCAGCAAAGGAAATTTTTATATATAGCTGAGGCTATTCATCTTCCCCTTGCATAATCCCTCTCTTTTCTTAAGAATGGTTATCTATGATTGCAGAAGGGGACATTGTGAAACTTAGCTAGCAGTGGAGGACATTCATGCCAAAGAGCTTGTCTCCATAGAGAATAAGTTGTTCTAAATGGTACTGGGTTCAAGGATAGGTTAGTGCACCTCTTTTGTACAGGACTGTCCTCTGTGTGGATGACAGTGGCCGTGCAGCAGTGATGGTCCTCCTCTAAAGCAGGAGGCTGAGAGAAGTTGTGCTTGAGTCCTGAGTGGGATTGATCCATCTTACAGCAGCCGAACTGTCGATCACCATTCTCATAGACTCACGAGTTGCTCTCGATCTAATCAATGTCAAATCAATCAGTCAAGACTGCCTCCACTCACTCGATTCCACTCTTATTCACAAACACACCCACTGATGTACTTTATTTAAAAGTACATTTTCCCCAGCAACACTCCTAAAAATAAAGGTGCCAAAAAGGGTTCTTTGGAGCAATGCTACAGAAGAACCATTTAGTGGATGCTTTATTTCAAGGTTTATTTCAACTCTGACTTTCCACTGTGTGTATATTTACCCAAATTCTGTTTCAGTTAAAGATATTTCCTAAAATAATGTTTAGAAAGCTTATTAAAGGATAAAAAAGGAAAATAAAATACTTCTCACCATCATCTGGAGTTTTTCTTTCTTTTTTTTTTTTTTTACTTTGAAATAAGAACCAGGCCCTTTACAGTGGGGCTGACCTTCAAAGGTATGCATTGCAATTCAGCATGCCAGATAATTTGATCACAGAGTACCTGAGCTTTGATAAGTATCAACTAGCAAAACAGTTCAGTGAATTTCCTTGAAAAGCAAAAAAATCATCCATGTTCTGGTTGGCTAGATCCCTAATCAAAGAGCTAATTTCTGAACTCAGTATCTAAAGCCTGAAGGGAGAATGGGATAAATAAGCTTCAGTTTATTAAGGAAGATGAAGAAACCTCATGAATCAGATGAACATTACAAGCTCAAATTTCACTTGCTCTGGACCTCCAGGTGACCTTTCAGCTCTCCAGGCAGAATGACAGCTTGCAGGCTCCCTGGCATTAGCATGTGAGAAGCAGTTGGAGTGTAATGTGGACCACATAATGAAACACATACCTTTGGGTGTCTTGTGATGAACAGGGTCATAAATGTTACCCTCAAATAGGCAGGTCTAAGGATTTGTGCCAGATCAAATGTGCATTCTAAAACAGCCCTTTGGGGGCTGATGGTCGGGGAGGGTTGATCCATTTGTGCCTTCTCAACTTCATAGCAATGATTAAAGCCAACGACGGAGAGCCCTCCTCTCTCACTCACAGGCTATTTGCATCTCTTAGGTGCTGTGCAAAGGAGATATGCCATTGACCCCGCCTTAATCTCATATTTTCAAAGTGCCTGAAAAATGGTTTATTCCTAACCAGCCGCCACAGAATAGCACCTGTCAGGATGTTATATTCAGACACCTACTTGTGCAGGTAATGAACTGAATTTTAGAGAAGAGTGGGGTGGATTGAAGCAATTCCTGTTCTGCAAATACAAATCAAAAGTTTTATTAGGCTTATAATGACTCATGCAATTTTCCAAATGGTGGGGAGTGGGTAAAAAAAAAATCATAAATAATCCGGTCCTGAAGTATGAAATAAATTGCATTCTTTGATTCTGCCATTCAGGTTAATTTCATGGTAGCACTTTAAAAAGCTCTCAGATAAAAGAAAAAAAAAACCTTGCTGCCGCTAAAGTTGTCTAAAGTGGGTCATGATGAAGTTGTGGGCGGGTCGAGTGTTAAAACAGGGCTGATAGAAGTGCAACGGCACATAAGGAGAAAGCTTTGCTATGACATTGAATATATCTGCATTTATTAACATGGCAAAAAAATCACACCACCTAAAATAATGTCAGGGGCCATAATTTGCTTATAATAAGTGAGCACAGTTTCCCAATGTCTAATATGTTTCTGCTCTGAACTTTAAATCACTGTATATATACAGTATATATAT
>JBBJLR010000145.1:8150545-8166060 GCA_037577145.1 Brachypetersius gabonensis
GGGAAATGCGAGTGTGTGTAGATGTGTATCGGTCTGTGGGTGTGTGTGTGTGTGTGTGTGTGTGTGTGTGTGTGTGTGTGTGTGTGTGTGTGTGTGTGTGTGTGGAGGCAGATGAGAGCAGACATGCAGGGCTCAAAACAGAGTGCTTGAGAAAGACGAGAGGCAGGTATGTCTATAAAATGGGGAAAAATATTGTTATTGATTCCTGCTTGTTTAAAAAATTCTTTAAAAGACCAATTTCCAGGTCCGCTTTATTTACTTAGCTCTTCAGTCATTGCCTTGAAACCGTCGCTATCCAGCATTACCTTAAATAATTTACCAGTTTTAGCAAAGTGCTTACTATTTTCTGGGAATTTCAACATAATATCAATAAAAGACTCCAGAAATGGTCATAACTGTCTGTGTAACACTCAGTAGGTATTAATGTAAGATGGTAGCTCCTGATATGCCCTAGTGGTTTGGGAGTTTGCCCTGAGATCAGCAGGTCGTAGGCTCGAATCCCTTGACTGTTAGTGACCATTAAGATATTCTTGAGGTACCGTCCCCACACACTGCTCCCCAGGTGCCCCTCATTAGTGACAACCCACTGCTATACTTTGTGAATGAGTTCAAATGCAGAGAAAGAAGTTCACGTTGTGTTCATGTGGGACTATAAAGGGCAACTTTACTTTACTGTGTAAACTTTTTTAAAGAGACAAAGTAAATTAGCCAATCCAGCAGCTTCTTAGGCCAGCAGTGGCAGCTCATAAGCTCTCTTTTCCACACCGAGAGTGGTGGTGTGTAGTATATATTCTAACAGATACTGAAGGTCTTATTGCATTTTTGTATCACAAATTAGGGGGCTTGGTGAGCAAGATGGTAGTCAGTCAGGAAACAAGTTTACTCAGCTGTGCACAGTCTCAGAAAGGCAGGTTCATTCAACAAAGGATCTCTGCATCTCGCCTCTCTTACTAGACAGGGAATCCGACTTTCAATATTCCTCCATCTGACTATAGAGGATATTAATCACACGGCCTGGCTTTCGTGGGCCACCCTGAGTCAGAGGACAGAAAACTACCAGCACAGAAAAGGCACTCTTGAGGAAGAGTGATGTTATGACCTCAGTGACACACTGTTCCAGAAAAATTCCTGTGTCCTTATCTCTCAGAACAGAGCCACACTGTTATAAGCCAGCTACTCATGGAGAACATACCACACATACTAAAGATGACTGCAACACAAGACCTATACAGATTCACTACACTTTTAGCCTGTGATACTGCTATGTCTGTCATGTTTTGTTGAAATTTTAACTCAAATTTCTTGACCAGTATGGTGAGAATCAAAATCAGATTCTCAGATTCATCAGTTTTATTATATTATAGTTTTATAATCACTATTATTTGTTATAGTTAATTACAGTCACTGAAGTCTCAGGTCAAACAGCTTCTTTGTCTGAGGCCACATGGATAATTATTTATCTTGAACTCCATGACCTCTGTGCCCCAGGGCATTTGCATGATTTCAGATTAGCCAGTAGTCTTGTGGTATCTTGAACTAGTTGCAATAATACAATACTACATTGTAGTTGGTGTTGATCTTGGTGTTGTTTTTCCCTTCAAGATCTTCTTCACGGCTCTGCATTGCCCTCCCTGCATGGAGCTCGGAAAATGATCACATCAAACAGGGACTGTGACTCATATAAACCCACAAAAATGTCTTCCAGTAAATTGACCTCAGAGTAAATAATAAAATATAAGAACCTAAGATATGGACCTTTTAAACAAAGTGGCAGATTTGAAAGAATGTAGCTCACACTTTATTTCAACATTCATCAATAGGAATATGAGACACAAAGGAAGACGCAAGCAGCATCATTGTTGATGACCACAGCAATGTAGAAGAAAATGCAGTGTATTTATTAATAGCACTGTTTAGGTTTCCTATAATATGTGATGTAGCGGAGAACAGCAAAATGAAGTCAGGGAGTGAACCAAGTCTTGGCAGGCCCTGAATGCTAGTTTGCAGTAGGCTATTATAAGTAAGTGCTGTGGACAAATGGGGTCCTGTGATGCTGACTCAGGCAAATCTCTGAGCCCGATGGAGTGGCTGCGGTCTGAGAGTGTCCTAAAAGCACTGCTGCGCTCCAGAGGATCTCTGCTCATCATCCAGCAGCAGGCCCAAAAAAGATCTGCACGAACGATAGATTTTCTTGGTAACAGAGCAATTTCAGAAAATTCTGTGGATGACTTAGGTTCACAGGTACTGATCCTGAATATGTATTTTATTGCAGAAAATGGATTTTCCTTTTCATCAAAATGCCAATGGGTTTGTTCATAAGTTGCTTCACAACAGACCTTACATATACCAAACCCAAGATTTATAACCATGATTGATGACATATGTACTGTAGCTGTATAGTTATATCAATATGTATTGATCTGAAGAGAGAGGTTCAACTGCACTAATTTTGGAAAGTTCAGAATCAGTTTAAATAAACACTAAAACAAAACGCCTATGGACACAGGCTTGGTTAAATAGTGATTTCTAATCTTTAAGGGATGGATAAGGTGACACAAAGTTAAATGGAGTAAATGGAGTTAACTGTGGTCTAATCTTTATTTGAAAGAAAACTTTATTTGAAAGTGACAGTTCAGTCATACGTGAACACACCACAGCACACAGTGTGAACACCAAGTGAAGTAGTGGACAGCTACGAACACAGCGCCATGTGTGGGGACGACAGTGTGTGGGGACGGTACCTTAGATGTGCCTAGCGGTCTTGGGAATCGAACCCGTGACTTCCTGATCACAGGGTGAAGTGATCCTTACCACTAGGCTACCAGATCAAATCAAAATGGAGTTTACTGTGGTCTAATCAATATGTATCACTCAGTCTCAAGTCTTCAATCAATTTTGTAATAATCCATTTTCTTGGGCAAAATTCATGCAATTTTCAAAGAACATTATGCGGTTTTACTTGACAATTTCCCACTACAGTGTAATAGTCTGGTTACAATTTAGCATTCAGTGTTTTTCTGAACTAAAGTGAATTGGACCAAATTGAATTGTGGTGAAATCTGAATCCTTTCTAAAGAACTGTAGATCACTAAACATATTTACCAACTATAGAACCAGCCACATGCTGGCAAAACAACCACTGTACAGCACTAGTTATACTACAGTGTATCATGCAGCATGTAGACCTGAGTATACACTGCCACGCTGCTGTTCCAGACCTGCGTGCTGGTGGCTGAGGTTAGCTGATACGTGTCATGTTTGATGTCAGTCTCTGAAAGCTTGTTGATGGGGACGCACGCCATATGGTTTCTGATTTAGCAGGCTTTAGCGACTGCGCCTACACACTTTCCCATGCGCTAATGGACGCCCTTCATTGCTGTCACTCACGCCAGGGCCTGCACAGTGGTGGAAGCTGGAGCGTTATCATCCATGGCCACCAGTCAAATCTTCCTAAGTAGCCGGATGAGTGCTTGTCCCTGTTTTTGCCCGGCTATAAAATCTATCACATCCAATCTGTCATATTAATCGGTTCTGCTTAAGTGAACCAGATGTGCTCGATTTTCTGGATATAAATTGTAGCCTAAGTTTCAGATGTACCCAGGTGTGACTGCCAATTACTGGTTGAGCTTCTTTATTTTTTTAATGCCAATAAATTCTCCCCAGTGACATTGAAAAGATGAAAAGATAAAGAGGCGGACTGATCACTTTGCTGGTGCACTCAGTGGTGCTCCTCGCCACACTAACATGCCACGCATGCACTTGTTTTTGTAATCACAGGCTATCGAGGGTTGTTGTGAGCAAATTGTATGTGTGTAGCCTGGAGCGCTCTCAGCAGCTCATCCAGGGGGATGTAAACAACACGAGGGTGGAACGTTAGGAAAGACACTGTATAAATATTCAAATGACTGGCAGGTTGCTGAAGTCCAGTCCGTTCGCGTGATAAAACAGAAGGCAAATTCTCCCCTTTTCCCCCTCAGGACTGCTATATTCATAAATAGAGCTGGAGCCTGCATGGCGAGGTGTCTCTTGGCACTGCCGTCTTTTGTAATTCCTCATTTTAAAAGACATCGAGAGGGAAAACAAGCTAATTTACAAGGTGATATACAGGGTAGTTTCATGGAGCAATTATTAGGTTTATGGTGATCATCCGAAGATCCATAAAGTTTCTTGTTTTTTTCTTTCTCTTTTTCTCCCCGTCAGTTTTGTTTCATTGCATTCTGTGTCCAAGAGACAAATAAACAGCGCTTTAGATCTGAGAACTGCAGTCTGGTGGTGGTGTTAGAAAAAGCGTCAGGCTGCCTCACGGTTGGAAGTAGAATGGTCTTCTGGGGATCAGGGGAAGGAAGGAGAGAAAAGAGGTTTTGATCAGGACCAGCTGTCAGTTCCTTTTCTTAACTGTCCTATTGAAGCCAAGCATTCGGCAGCGACATAATGGGCTTACTTATTGCAGAGAGGATGTGGCCGTGTTCTAACTACTCTCACCTCTCTTTCTTTTCAACCATATAACTATATTTACCAACTATAACACCAGCCACATGCTGGCAAAGCAACCAACACATTTCCAATCCTACAACCAACCATACAATCACATTCAGCTCCTGGACAACCATGCATATAACCGACTATACAACCAACCAGGACTGTGATCAAATGATCAAAAAGCTAATTCATTGTTAGTGAGCTCTTAGTGATACATGAATCGATATATTCATGACTGCTTTAGTGTTCACTCATTTACAAAATTTTAGACAAGTCTTGTATGTATGAAACTGGATGAGAAACTAACTCTGTATTCAAATCTGAGTGTGTGATGATTAGAACATAATAAGCAACCCTGTCCACATAACATGATCTTTCTACAGAAATGAAAGTTTTTTTCCTAGAAAAGTACAAGTCAAGAATAATTTAAGAACCTTTCGTTTTTACACATGTATTTTTTTAATGTGTGTGTATCGTCCTGAGTCGGTATTATGACCGTATGTCACAAGTTGTTTGTCTGCTGTGCTGTTGTATAATATTGTTTCATTATAAATTAAATGACGATACAGTTCGTATTCTGAAGTTTCTTCTAACACTGGCCCTGGAAACTATAAAATATTTACCAGCCATATTCTCCAACCATGCAACCCTAGGACAGTTTTCCACAGGCACATACATTGAACCATACCACTGTTATCCAGTTGTACAACAACATTCATCAAACATATTTACCAACAATATGACTTTTTGCTTTTGCCGACCACATATCCATGTATGGTAACAACTCAAATGAATAGTTTTGAGCCCCACATTCCTGAAAGGCACTGAGTTTCTGAAAGCAATGTCATAATATAGGAACACCTTCTGTTCCCTGAATATGTATTCAACGAATTGTGCTGTAAATTTATAGATAGCTTCAAGAGTAATTATCGTAAGATCAGATCATTTGGAAAGTCTGGTTTATTTCATGGATGCTGATAACAGAGAAACACTCATCTCCAATTCTCCAATTTGTTTTATTTTGGATTATTTTTGATTACATAACTCATTTGTGTCATATGATGTGTGATCATGGCACTCAGTACCACAGCACACAGTACACCTTTTGTACTTTAGAATCTAATTTGCATACTGTAGCCATCTGCAATACTTGCATATCACAATTGTGTTCTTGGCAAAATTATATATTTTGTCAAGAAGTAGATATCTCATGGGTGCATGCCTGGAGGATAAGTATTTTTCATCTGAAACTCAGTCTAGTATCCTTCACTATAAAACAACTGTACAGACAAAAGAGAAACATTTCCACATTATATGTTATATCATGCCTGAAATATAAACTCTCGCTCTCTTTAGAGTAATGAAGAATAATATATAGATGCTGAATGTACGACCTAAATATGAGCTTAATGAAACTAACCCATTGGCTAAATGTTGGGCTGATTAACTTTGAGGGGAATACATCCAAAGTCTAGAGGCAATTCCTGGCAATGAAGCATTCATTTGCATTTTCAAAAATATATAAATGTTTATCCCTTTTACCTTTTACAGGAGTTTTAAACAGAAGCATTATTATGAAGTAATGCAGAATTTGATGTGCCAGCAATAACAGTGCCTAGTTTGGGCCGGTGTCACACTGATGAAGCTTTTAAACCGGCTGTGTAGTTTTCTTAATAAAAAGTCTCTTCAGATTTTTCTTTTGCATTAGCTTCCACCCAGCAATTTAATTAATGACTGTTTGCTCTTTGTACTTCATGTTCACCGGATCTAAAGATGCACTGTTTTAGAAAGGGCTCTTTCTCTGCACCGTAATCATGGAATGGGTTTATTTAGAGAAATGAATAAAGCAGGGTAAAGTGATTCTGCAGATCATACCTTGTCTTTTCCCATCTTGCTCATAGCTTGCCTTGAGTGGCAATTAAATTGCTTTTAACATCAAAGCACTAAGAGACAGGGACATTTTTTTGTTCACTGAAAATTGTAAAGTTCTGAAGCTGCTACTGATTACAGAAATTGTTGGCAGTGAACACAACACTCTCAGTCCATCCGAAACTTTCTCAGAAACATTTTCTCGGGACTCATTAGGGCATTATTTTTCCATAGACATCAGACTATATGAAACTGTAGTTTATTATGTTTAAGTGGTGTATCCAGGTGTTATGCAAGCGTGGCACGGTCTGCAGAACAAAAGGCCACAGGATGTTATGTGATTTGTATGAGTAGGTAAACAGCAGATGGTGAGAAGAGCCTTTTTCAACCCCGTGCGCTTTATTTACCTGCCCACCTGAACGACCCATGCCTGGATGCTCTCGCGTTGCAGGGTTAACAATTTTCTTTGTGTTTCCCACTGTTCCAGCTGAGTGCAAGGCCAGCGGAGGCATAGGAAAATCAGCCTGTTTATCAGCATTGTGCTTTCCGTTCCGCCTCCATCATCCCTCTGACATTTTAAATGTACATCATCCATGACTGATTTCTGTCCCAATCAAAATGAGTTCGACCTCAATCGCAAATGAAGGTATTGCGCCTCCGCAATCTCCATATTTTTGTAATTACACATATAATGAGTCGCAGCGTGGCTTGATGAGGACAAAAGGCTGCTTATGTGCCTGTCTTCTTAAATGAAGAGGGTTACCTTCAGAGTTCGCTCTGTGACTACGTCCAGAGAGGCATGACGGCATTATTAAAACACTCCATGGTGATGGTGGCTGTGGCTTTTGATACGATTTACATAGGTTGTTCCAAGGTGATTTGTTGGGGGTTTTTTTGGATCAAGTTTTCTCCCACTGCGTTTCCACTCTCACACAGACTGAGTACATACAGTCTTGGCCATTTTCGGTGCTTTATCGCTGACTTTAAATAGCCGACTCCTAAAGACCTTGAAAGGAGAGGAAAAAATCTTTAACCATTCATTACCATGCAGAGGAAGTGTGGGGGCCCTGATGGAGCATAATGAAAACTAATACTGGTGCTAGTCACTATGCTAGCTGCAGATATGTTTTATATCCCATTACAGCCCAAGTGGCCATAGCTCTATACCTTGTAGAGCCAAGAATAATCCATTGGGAAATTACCCATCAGGAGTGCAACGCCGGTACAGAAATGAAATTACAAAGCCACTTGTGAGCGAGTGTCTGTATGTGCTGAGAGGTCTGGGGAGGGAAGGTGTGTGTCTCTGTGTGTGTGTGTGTGTGTGCGTGTGTGCGTGTGTGTGTGCATAGCATCTGATGTGTTCCACACTTAAAACTCGATTGCGAGAAGAAGTGGAGTCCATTTAGAATGTGTCCAACGTATAAAAGATTGATTTACTTGTATCCCTGCTGTTTTGACATGACACACATAGCTGTCAAATCAAAATAAACTTCAGATGCATGTCATTAAGTTACTAAATTTCCCTGTGTAGCTATTTCATTCTTATATCAAATTATTACAAATGCTTCCATGTATGAAGGGCAAACATAGAGGTCAGGGGCAACACTGAGACCACATCTGAAGCAAACATAGTCATATGATGTGTAACAACAGCTACAGAAATACAAAAGTAATTATAATTTTTGAATTTTAGAATTTTCTGCAGCTTTATGAAATTTCAGTTAACATTTCAGTATTTGAGATACAGGCCAAATCCTTTTGAATTAGTGTGACCGGTGCACTCTGCATTGGTGGGAGCAGCACAGTTTGCATTAGAATGACCAGAACAGTCTGCATTAATGACCAGTACAGCATGTAACATTAGAGTGACTATAACAGACAGTGCCACACTGATCAGCACTGTCTGCATTAGAATTACCAGTGCAGTCTGCATTAGAGCTTAAAGTGCAGAGTGCATTCTGCACAAGGAGTTCTGACTGTAGTCTGAGAAGTATGAGAGTTAACAGCACAGTAAACGTAGGAGGTATGAGCCTGTATTAGTTATCAGCGAGTATCATTAGAGTAATATGAGCAATTCACACTGTAGTTATGAGTCAGCACTAGAGTTAACAGGGTCATCTGCAATACAGTTACCAGTCCAGTTAAACACTGATGAAGAAAATGTGATGACTGAGTGGCTGCAGTTTTAGCACTTATAGTCTTACTGCAGGGGATACACTAAGATTACAATGATTATCTCAGTGATGCAGTAACTACACATCTTCGCCATATTGCAATAGCCTTAATACAGCCATTCAGCGCATCTAGAAAGATACAATAAGGACGAATTAATATAGACAGTCAAATATTGATCTGTGTCTTGCTCCTGAAATGTAGATTAGACCTCAGTGTTTATCAGAAAAAAGAGCAAGTTAATTTGAACAGAACTTTCCTTCTTATTTCCCTTGCACTTTTTTTTTTACTTATGAATGACTTGTGCCTCTACATTGATTAATCTTTCAGCTCAGACCCGAGGACAAAGTTGAACATAGTATTTGCAGCAATAGCAAATTGCTCCATGCTATCCCTACCAATAAATCTTTGAAAGCAGGGACATTTCTCCTCGCCTAAGAATGATCAGAGGGAGTGTCATAATTAATCACCATTCCCCCTGCGATGAAGTCCTCTTAACCTTAAAGGGAGGACAGCGGGGAAGAGAGTAAGAGGCTACAGGCTTGTTGGAGAAAACTCGGTTGCTATGAAAAGATGAGCAGTGTCGGGCACAGAATAGATGTATGACAAAACAATTCCTCAGGCGCAGAAGTATTAATGATATGCAGTGAACTCATTATTAAAGTTCCAAAACAGCTCCTGGAGTAACACAGATGGAGTCAATTAAGCAATGAGCATGCATGTTCGCTCGCCGTTTCATCTTCTTTCTTTTATCTTTCTGTATAGTACTCCGCGGGTGTAATTAGCTGTGTGTTACTTCTTGCAACCATAATGTCCAGTGATGATAACAGTTATTTTCACTTGTAATTTCAAATAATTTACCACTCAATAAGTGTACCAATTTTGCACCTACTCCCATCCTTCGCTATTCCATTAATGGGGTCGGTGCGGCTCATTATTATGCCCTGTTTCTTTGCATGTTGTCATGTTACGCTCCCATTTCGTTTAATGATATGAAGACCCAAAGAAACCGAGCTCTAGAGCTTCGTGTTTTTATCCTTGGTGATTGCAGTGTAATTATATATTGCATGAAGTTCGGTCCTCAAATAAATCAGTTCTTCCATTCATTTAACCTCATTTGACACTAACTCTCAGATTGTCTGTGTGCACTTGCAGGGACCTGATGCCTTCAACGCTGGAGGGCCAGATCACGATGGAGAAAACCCCTAGCTATTTTGTTACAAACAGCGCCCCCAAGCGCATCCACTCGATGGCTAAGGACATCAAACTGATCATAGTCGTCCGCAACCCAGTGACTCGAGCCATTTCGGACTATACGCAGACTCTGTCCAAAAAGCCAGAGATCCCCACCTTTGAGGTTCTTGCTTTCAAGAACCGGACGCTGGGACTGATCGACGCATCCTGGAGTGCGCTGCGGATCGGCATCTATGCGCTTCACCTGGAGAACTGGATGCAGTACTTTCCCCTCTCTCAGATGCATTTTGTGAGTGGCGAGCGGCTAATCGTAGACCCTGCTGGCGAGATGGCCAAGGTGCAGGACTTCCTGGGCCTCAAGCGCATCGTAACAGACAAGCACTTCTACTTCAACAAGACCAAGGGGTTCCCCTGCCTCAAGAAGCCTGAGGACAGCAGTACCCCACGGTGCCTTGGCAAGTCCAAGGGCAGAACTCACCCCAAAATAGACCCAGACGTCATCCGCAGACTGCACAAGTTTTACAAGCCCTTTAACAATATGTTCTACCAAATGACAGGGCAGAATTTCCAGTGGGAGATGGAGGAGGGAGCAGACTCCCCTGGCTCTCGGGACTGACACACTGACACCCCTCATAAACCCCACTCCACCAGCCAACCCCAACTTGCGCCATCTGCCCAACCAATCAGTAACGGCTGTCTTTGCAAAAGTGTCTGTATTTATAGCAAATGTTCTACTGATCTGCTCTTCAATCCCTTCTCCAAAAGCCAATGGTGTTAATGGTGGCAAATTATTGTATATATTATACAGTACATAAATATATTTATATTTGTGAAAAAAAGAAGAGGATTTTATTCATTTTGTTTTGGGACAAAGTTGCTATATAAATCATGTCTACAATGATGATGCATGCAATGAGTTAAGTGTCCTTACCCCCTCAGCCATACAAACATATTTGTTTATTATCTATTTATTAAGTTATTATTTATTTACTCTTTTTTTATCCCTTTGCATTATCTCCCACATACCAGCAGTCAGAGCAGTTAGATCTCCCCTACACAGATAAAAACAATGTACTGTAAGGACGAACTCACCAACTAAAATCAATAGTTCAGAGTCAAAACCAGCTATCGAAACAGCAGCCCCATCATATGAAACAATTCCAACCTTTTCAGTTATTATCTACTTCTGTTCAGTCCCAGCAGTTTCATTTTTACCCTACATTATTACACAGACATTCCCATTATGTGGAATATTGCACATCACATTTTGGAAAAACAAGTGCCATTTTAGTGTGCGACACATTATATTTTATTTGTTTTCTTTAACTAGAGTAATATTGTTTTTCATTTGACACCTTACCTTAATGACTTGGCACCAAATGTAATCTCCTCTAATGTCAAGAGGTGCACAGCACTGTGGGATACCTTCTTGAAGTCCTGGTGTCCTTATCAAACTATCACTCTACCACCTGTTTATGCCTCATAAACTAATTGGCTAATTCCTCTTTTCAGCAGCATAGGCAAAGATGATACGAGCCGAGCATCTCCACTCACAGCATCATTATCATGCATGGGATTCATTAGGAAAACTCCAAAGTGCTGCGCATATGCTTCATAACTGGCTTTAAACCGCCCCGCTCTTTAGAATTTGGCGGATGCGATAGTCATGGAACAACATGGTAATGAGCGTAGGAACAATACAGACGGACCGAGCGGTAGGGTGTTACCGAACATCTGCTACGCTACAGTCTTCTGACACCGAAGATAAATTGGTTATTAAAGGAAAGGCCTCTGGAACATTGTCAATGTCAAAAAGAAGATTTCCACTTGTTTATCAGTTGCCCAATGAATTTTCTACACGTTCAACCAGGGGCTTTCATGCAGATACATATGGCGTCAGATCAGGAATCATAGGGCTTGATTTAAATGAGTATAACACTGGATGCAAATGTGCTTGCTCAGGTGCCGCCATTTCTTCTGATACGCTGATTCTGAGGCTGTTCACATCAAATATGCATTATATTACCTGAGTGCTTTTACCTGAGAGTTTGGATGAGATGTTTTCTGTATTATTAGATATAGGATCAAAGTCCAGATAACCTAACTTTCCCATTTAAGGCCCCGACTGAAGCCATGCTAATGCGTTTGCTTAATAAAATGTTCCTTCATATGTTGTGAATGGTCTCGCATTGGTATTCAGTGTTTAGAATTCCTTCTGTATGTTAAATACCCATACATGAATGTAATATATTGAAAATATGTTTCCATATACAGTATTTAACTTATTTATATGAATATATATGCAACAGTTCCCAATATATTGCATTTCTATATGGGTACATTTACTTTGGTTATAGATTTAGAACACTGGCCAAGTACCAATGCAAATAGCCATGTTTCCTTTAACAATACAGAAAATCGTTTCATTATGCAGCAAAAGAATACATTAAGCACTACAGTGTACAGTGCACAGGTGCAGACAGAGCTATATTTTGTAGAAAAGATTTATTATCTATAATAGGAGACTATAAAACAACATATGTTCCACTAATCATATTTCTGCGACAACTGAGTGTTTTTGTTGCTGAACTTGACTATATAAATGAAGAAATAAGATAATTACATTTGTGTTATGGCATTTAAATCGAGCCCTCAGGGTTAAAAAAATGAGATAAGCATTAGCAGTTCTCATTGGCTTACTGTGCATAATTTATTTTCATCAATTATTTATTGCAGACATTCAACCCTTCAAGAGCATTAAGCATGGCTGCTACAGCAAGCATCTTTTAACCAAGACAAAAATGCTAAACAAAATCTAATTTAGCCTTGTGAACAACGTTGCAGTACAGGTTTCTTCAGTTTGTAGAGGGATTTTTTCTTCAATCAGGGCCATGAACCACTCTCATTTGCCAACACAGCTGTGATTATGATAACAGGGTGTCATTACCATCTCCTGCTTTTCATAAGCTCGTAACATCGCTTTTTTGGGGGGGCATAATTTTTACTGTGCCTTTTTATTTGTCATTCTTCAACAACTTAGACAATCAGTGCAGTCAATGAATCAATAAACATAGTCTTGCTGCAACAGCTTTGGTTGCTATCAGCTAATGTACTGCATCATCTCTGAAGTCCTTTGAGTCTACGGTCAGGCAAGGATGGGTGGAGGGGTGCGGTGGGCCCGCACCGCCGTGTTTATTGCCTGAGGGAATGCTAGTGCCAAGAGATAGTTACACAGAGCAATTGGTTCAATCTGAGTAACCGCCGAGTTGCCCTTTCCAGTCCTGCGCCCGAACACTGACCACGACTTTGAGGCTCAGATGTGTGCTGATCCCCCTGCTGCTGCAAAACCTCTCTGATTTCATATTTCTCTATTCCCTGCGACCCACTCATATGTTTTCCCTCTCCAATAAAGGCACTATGGAGGCAAAAATAGAGGCAGTGGCTAAAGTCAATGGATGATGCTGCTGCTGCTCAGTCGCTTGCTGATACTAATCATTATCATAGTCTTAAGTAGGGTCTCCACAAAGCACTGCATTTTTTTTGGCAAATTGTTCTTTTGTTGTGAGACTACAATCAAAACACTGTGAAGAATAGATGTGAAAGAGAAAAAAAGAATATGAAGCTCCTAAGATGTTCTTGGTTTATGGCTGTTCTTAGGAAAAACATCTGGTGTAGAACCTTTATATTTTGTGGAGGTTCTTCTCATTTGCAAGCCCATTTAGTTCTTTAATGTAATGGCCTGCCAAAAAAAATGGGGTCACACAGTTTACCGTTTACAGCAAAGGTAATCAATGAATAAAATTTAGTTTTGCACTGGAGCTACGAGTCTAATATAATAGTCTAATTGTGTAAACCAGGTGAGTTTGCTGGACACCAGCCCTCCATGATTAGATTAGAGCACATTTGCCACAGAAGAACCAATTTTGTTTCTTAAGAACCTTGTTTAAAAAAGAGAGGGAGGGTTAAGCATGGAGAACTTTTAGAAGGTCTGAAGAACTTTCACAAAATGTGAAGCTTTCTAAATGGTTCTTCCAAGAACTTTTACATTATCTGAAGTCTCTTCGCTCTCACTTATCTCAGTTACACACTCAGTCTAAAGTTTCATCTGAAGGGTTTTATGGTACCAAAATGCTTCTTGCATGGCATTATGCAAAAATAGTGTCTTTCACACCTGGTTAGTCTGGTAACTTCAGTGCAGAACTAAAGAAGCCAATTACACCAACCATGTCTTCACCAGTTCAATTATATTTGGATTAGAGGAATTTTTCTGTAAATCAGATTTTTCATAGAATGCAATCCTTTAAAAGACCATTCACTGAAAGTTTCTTGGGGGAAACAAAAGTAGTTCTTCTTCCAAAGAACCATTATGTGTGTGTATGGCATGGTTATATTGTAAATGATGTGATTCAGGTGACGCCGAAGAGGGTCTTCAGTAACTGGTGAATCAGTCATTTGAAACATACAGCTTTATGAATATGGCTTGTATTTGCACTTTGACCAACTGAGAACAATTTTGCTCTAGTGTATATAATAAAAGTATATAATGTATACATGATGCTAGTCTTTTTACATAGAGACAATACGTAAATAAATTAAAAATAAAAAGAAAGCAAAGGGACTGCAGAGGTGTCCATAAAAGCTGGGTCCTCTGTTCTGGACTGGCAACACTTTTGCTGACTCAGTAGATGTCAGCCAGAAACAAGAGCTGAGAAGTGCAATGGGAAAAAAAGGAAACTGAGCCTCTGAAACATTGGGAGGGGTTGGGTGGGAAGGTATTAGAGAGGGAGATATTTGAAAAGGAATTAATTTACAATTATGTTACAATCTTTTGTCTGATCACTTCTTGGAGAATCATTTCTTTTGGTGTCTTTTATGGTGATAAAAGGGGGATATTACAGATCCCAGCCTCCTTTGACATGGTTTCTTCTGAGTTAAAGCGCAGGGGTTTGGGACTGGGGGCTGGGGGGATTGTGGCAACAACTACTCAGTGTGAATGAAACATTGTGTAAAAATACAGTAGCACATCTCTCACTCTGCTTTGAATGAAATACTATCTACCATCTGATAAATGCATCGAAAAGAGCTTGCCTCTTCTTTCTTAGAGCATGATTCAACGTTCACACAATGTTGCTTTGTCTGTCAAACAGCTCTTTTGATTTTTTTTTTTCAATATTCTCAGACGAAAAGAAAATGTTGTGTTATCACTGCTCGAATTGAGGATATCCATTTGTGTTTTGTCAGTCACAGTGCTCACTAAACACAAGGGACATTTCTATGAGGTTCAAAGGTGATAATTCTGTAAATTTAAACATAATATAAAATATGTAAAAACGACTAAAGGAACAATAAATAAAACCTTATAAAACTAATTTAAATAAAAAAATCCAAACAATTTAAAACTGTTTTATTTTATCTCATTTTGATAAAGGTAGAACAGGTTAAACAGTACCCAAACTTTTGCCTGAAGCCTGAGTAAAGTATTTTCAGCTATTCATTAGTGAGCCTGCTTTGCAGTTTAAACACCTTTTTCTCCTTTATTTAGTTGTGTAATCCCTTTTCAGGTATGCACAGCCTGCTTTCAGAGGAATAATGGTTTGATCCAGCCTACAAGAGATCTATTGCATGAAAGACATGCAAAGCTGTCCTCCACTTGCCTGTCCCTGTGGGCGGTCTTGTAACGTGTGGTTCGGAGACATAGAGATCTCTCTGAGACTGCTGGAGAAGCTCTCTCTCTCTCTCTCTCTCTCTCTCTCTCTCTCTCTCTCTCTCTCTCTCTCTCTCTCCCTCTCTCTCTCTCTCTC
>JBBJLR010000145.1:8196781-8215516 GCA_037577145.1 Brachypetersius gabonensis
GGCTATTTGGAATGATATGGAGCTTTGGATTTTCCCAAACACAGGGGTAGTTGTGGAAGGGTATGAATACTTTTGGATATGCCACTTTTTGCATAATTGTACATAAAAGCTGAGAAATGCTTTTTTCCTCAATGATGTCTTTAGTACATAATTGTCATAAAGTGGAGAGAATTCAGTAAATATGATCCACTGTTACACATTATATAAGAGTTATATAAAACATGTTGGTCAGAAGGGAGAAGCCTCAGCAGAACATCACACAGTCTTGCTTGAAATGTTAGTTACTTTACTTTAACACCAACTTGCAGATTGTACAGGTCTCTGTGCTGTTTGTGTGTTCAGAGTGAAGTAGCTTCACATATGTGATGTGTGTCTATCTTCTCTGCTGCAGGTCTTGTTGTGGTCTCCTGTTTAGATTCCCCTCGCGCCAATGGTACCGCCGCTTTTACCAAGGAACATGTGTCAGCGTAAGCCAATCAGGGGCAGAGATTGCATGGCATATATGTATGTTACCTATATCTATATAAATACATATAACCAGCAATCTTTCAAACTTTAAGATCTCCCAGAGAATTATTTACTATTGCTATATTAAATACTACTGATTATTTACTGATCACAACAGTATCTGCTATAACTGACAACAAGCTGTGACAAAGTAAAACTGACAATGTAATTAGCAGAAGTAACAAGTGCTAAAAGGTTTGTGGAGCAACTGCTGTTGATGAGGGAGCAGTGGAAAATGTTTCTTGTCATTTTTGTTTTTCTGTGAGAAGTTTGCAGAGTGAGTTTCACACAAACTCTCTGTATTTTAAGTAAATATTTAAAAGAGAAAAACACTAAATGCTATCTGTTTATAATGTGAAATGCTGATGTTTATTTTGTTCTCATTTGTGGAATAAAAGAAGCAACTGCAGTTTGAAAAAGAAAATCATCACACATTCCATACTGAAGTCACAGTTTGCCATGTTGATAGATCTATAGTTATTCTTAGTCAGAATATCATTCACGTTAAATATTTTATTTATTTGTTTAAATGTAAGATTTTAGTAGATGCATCAAGATGATTTGTTCTATAGTGTTCTATAGTGTAACATTATACTAAAGTTTGCATAATGTATCTCAGCTAGTTGTTCTTTCCATTTTCATTTTGGCGTGGGCCACTGGGCATAACAAAAAATCTAGAGTTACACAGTAATAACCTGACCTGTAGCTAATATAAAAATATATTGCTTCCACTCCAAACACAGAAACACAGAGGCACACACTTTTGTACAGGCCTTTTTTGAATTAACATTAATAAATATAATGATATGACTTAGCCTTCTTCCTCCTGCCTCCTGTGATGCATGCTAACTGAATGAGCAGAAGTTCTATTCTATTCTATTATATTATATTATATTATGAGATCTATAAACCTCAGAAGTTCCTGTTTAGTTAATAGGTAACTACTCTAATCAGTGGTTCATGCACTGAGTAACTAATCAGAACTACTTGGTAGTTAATGGTAGTGATTTAGTGATTAATGCAACTTCATTCATGCTGCTGGTTTCCTACATAGTTAACTATTAACTGTGTAAGTTAACTTGACTGTGACTTAAGTTGACTGAAGTAAGAATAAGTACACAGCATATAAAGTGAACACATATATTCTGTATATTTTAACATACAATTACCGTTTATTAGCAGTTTAACATATTGGACAAAATATGGCCTGTGAAAAAGGCCATATTATATCATTTTATATGAAATTGTCCTTTTTCCCCCAGTTTGTTACACTCAACAAATAAGCAGAAGCAGCACGCATTTCCAGAAAATCTTAATTAAAGCGAAGGTCCTTTTAGAGTATTGTTAATGTTTTCCCTAGAAAATCAACGAAACATTTAGTTTGACTGGGAGTGTTCAAACATTTGCTTATGACTCTGTATATGCTAATTTAAACTCAAGTTCTTAAGTTCACACAAAATACAAAAAAGGATCATAGCAGGTGAAACTATGCCAAGAAAGGCATGTCAGCCTTTCTTGTGAAGTCTAAAAAACATAAGAAAAGAAGGAGTTCTAAAGTTCTCTTTACTTTATTCTCAGTTTCCAAAACACACTTTAGCATTCAGCTCCCACAAAGACAACTGTCTTCTCTTATTTTCTAAATGGCCTACACTCTTTAAAATAACTTTCTGTTTAGTTACAAATGGAAAATTCTACTAATCTCCCAATGAAATGTTCTGAGGCAGGGGATTAAATATCAGTTGATTTATGAGAGCACCTTGACACTTTTCAGCAGTCTGAGGGTCACCTTTTATCTCCCAGAAAGGGCTCGCATGGTGCCACTGTTAAGGAGCACATTTGATCTCTAGCACCAAGCGTGTCCTTTTTCTTACACGCTGTGTGACATCTCAGTGGTTGATGAGCTTCTTCCCCAGGCTGAGGCCTGGCCATGTTTTGCAGCAGCCATGCCATGAGATCGATATGGCCTCAATTTATTCTCCCCTAAGTTGAGCGGATCTAGCTTGCCTTGTTTTCGTGGCTGTTCAGAGACTCCTGTGCCATGATCTTCAGCAGGTGATTCAGTGCATTTTCCTTCTGCTGCTTCTTAGCCATGCCGAACCGACCCGCTCCCCTCGCCGTGACACACCAGCGCTCTGTAGGTTCAGTAGTTCAGCCCAAAGGCTTTATTAAGCCATTATTTATGTTGACACATTAAATTTACTTACAAGCCCCACTGTCCTGGAGGATAGAAAGGAAGAATTACTACTTTAGCATTCATGCATGAACATGCCACGATCAGCACACTGATATTTCTTCTACACACAAAAGCTGAAGGCAAATCTCCCATCTGTAAGCTAAAAGGCTTACTTTGCATTAAACTAAGTGCAGATAACAAAGAAAGGACAGCTTCTCCTTTAGTGAAGGGAATTGAAACACACACACACACACACACACACACACACACACACACACACAACCCCACAGAGGTCACTCACAGTTGGCCTTGAACTGTGATGATTTACTTTTCACCTTTGCTTAAGTATTAATGATGATGGTGTGGGATGATATAGTTAGTGCCAGCTTGTGTTGTGCTCATCCATTTCCAGCGTGGACTCTCCCCAACCCTGTCAGAGAGCTGTGTGGAGAATGCATGTAATGAATAATATACCAGAGGACTAACAGCGGGGTAATTACAGGATAATGAATGCACCTGCATTTTGCCCACAGTGTCAGCAAAGTAACAGAAAAAAAAAAACTGGCATTCTTTCCTCCCCAGAGTGCTCTCACTCAGTCTGAGGACAGCAGAAAAGACTGAAGCCCCTAACACATCTCCTGGATAGTAAAGACAGGGAGAGTGAGTGAGAGAGAGAGACAGAGAGAGAGAGAGAGGGCCCAGAGAGACCGCCGCAACGGATTCGTCCAGAGTGTTAAATGTCATAACAAACCACTGGAGCGTGTCAAAAATGGCGGCGCGCACTTTGTTTTTCTGAGAGGACTCTTTAAAGTTGACATGTGTCAAAGGCAAAAGATAGTTTCAAATATTTCCCAACAACTATGACAACCCCTGCAAACAGATTGACCATGATGGCATGCATTTCACATGCAAAGGCCTCTCCACAATAACACAAGCATTCTCTATGCGCTCACACAGTCGTTAGTTTTGTACACTATATGTAGTGTACCGTGTAAGTATATAAATGATGTGGTCTACATAATTATGTTCATTTAGTTTATATGTTTTGGATAGAGTATCCTAAACCCATAACCAAGTTAGTTACAGTTATTTTGGTAAAATAATTACTCCAGCTTTTAGCCTGGCTAAACATGAGTGAGTAAAGAGAAAAAATACTCCAGTTTAAAAAAAAACGTGGGTACTGTTTTCTCTATAGAACTGCAGAAGACTTTCTTATCACATCCAGCATTTATCAGCTGAAGTTTGGTAGAGATCCTTTCGGGTCTGAAATAAAAATAGATAAATAATAAGACAACAAAAAGAAGAACAGAAAAGTCCCAGAAGTACTTATACAATGGAACAGAATGAAACCTACCCCGAAAGGGTAATAGAAAATTACTGAATTAAAAAAAGATTTTTCAAATGAATGTACTTTAGAAGAAAAGCCTTAGCATTTGAAAATATCAATGAAATAATCTACGCAAATCTTAGTAAATCGAACCGTGTCTAGCAGTCTCTGGATATAAGAGCATGTATGTCAAATAATACACACTTCCTAGTGAGATTACTGGCCTTTTTCCTTTCTGACTGTCTGTTGTCATTATTAGGCCTCTAAAACTTCACCTGTTCAAAACGTCTTGAACCAAAGCCTTGAAACGTATACCAAAATCCGGGGACTTCTCCTTTGAATATTGATTCTCCCTCATATTCTTCGTTCTTCCTGCCACCCAGCTTGTTCATCAAGGGTCTAGACACTTGTTTCTGTGAAGGTAATAAGATAAAAAGCACTATATATTTATGACGGAACTACAGAAAAAAGCAACCTAACCGCAAAGAACATATTCATGTTACCATTCCACTGGAGAGCTTTATGACAAAAATTTAAAAATAAAGAGAATATGATAAAAGAAGAAACCACAGGAAACATTAAGTGCTAGCATAGAGTAGTCTCAACCTGTTGAATCATAACTCCAGATGATGTGTTGACTCATTCCAGAGATTGTACTGAATGCTCTCACTTAAGTGAGCAATTTCAGCTCAGAGTATACACAACTATAAATTATGCCATATGGTTCAGGCATTTTTGTTGGACACCGAAGCAACAAATTACCCAGGCAGTGATTTCAAGCCAGCTTTTAGGTGCCTTTAGAAGAACACAGGAAAGAAAATACAGTAGCATATGGTGCGCCGAATAGCAGCTGAAATCCAGGGTTTGGTTATTTTTTAAGTTTGTCTGTTGGCTATTGTTACAAACTGGATTTGGATTTTTGAACTTTAAAGAATCTGCCATGGTTTAAACTGCCATATCACCATATTACTGTAGTTCCTGTCCAGAATTAGTTGAGACAGATGCATTAAGCTCATGTTTGATCTAAAGACCGAAATCTAGACTTATGAAATAATAAAGACCTTTTTGTTCCACAATATAAACCTCATTTTAAAATGACGTTATGTGCTCTGATGTGCTTTCAATTGTGCACTGTCTTCAGTAATGTTGCCCTGTAAGTGGCATTGCATGAAGTACTTTGTCCAATTACACTATCAAATATAAGTCAGCTAAAGTCATTCATCATCTTATTACTTTCTATATTTGCAGTGATTTCTAATGGAGTATACACAAGTTGTTTTTTTTATGAGGTGTAGAGCAAACTTTTTTTATTACAGATAACAAATAGACTTTTACTACAAATAACTGTTTACCAAAACTGATTGTTTTCATCAACAGCCCCTAAAGACAACTGCTACTTGAGATTCTCTTGCTGAAAAATAGATCAGTGATAAAGCTTCACTCTTTACTGAAACCTTTAATCAGAAGGAAGGCACTGATTTTTGTCAGAAAGCAATTTCTTGAGGAGGAGATATACTCCAAAATAGTTTCCACAGATATTCTAGCATGTTTATTTCAATAGTCATTGGGAAGACAAGAGACTTACTGAGTAGTAAAGCCAAAAGCCAAAAGAATGCTAGCGAGTAAACAAGAGTTGCACTTGACTGACCTAGACTCATACAAACATGGGGTATTTACACAACTGATAGGGAAGTGGAAACACCTGGGGCAGAAGCACAGGGAGACAGACAACAGGTGGGACCACTAACAGCGGGAGCTGGTAAATTAAAACAATAAACCACATGTAAAGGGAAAAACACAAAAACCACATCTGATGGGGAAACAGAGACATAGTAGGAACAGCTAGATATAACAGCTGGCCTTGAGGTTAGGGAGTTGCCCCTGCGATCAGAAAGCCACGTTTTTTAGTCCAGGACTGCTAGTGACACCACTGAGGTACGCTTGAGCAAGGTACTGTCTCCACACACTGATTGGCGACTGTTGACATTGGTACAGGTGGCTGGGAGGCCACAGAGGTTGACCATGAGGCTGGACGTCTGATGAGGCAGGATTATGAAGCTGGGCAGCTAGTAACACAAACTAGGAGACAGGGATGCCAGCCACAAGCACTCGGTGAGGACGCACTCTCCAGAGCATTAGGAGGTTCATTGGCAACTATCAGGGGCAAACCAGTACAGCGAGGGCCCAGACATACCCAGCTTCATCTTATGGTACACCCAGCAGGAAATGAAGACTGAGACCCAGATCCTCCATTTCATCCACAGCTGGGGCAGAGGACCTAAGGCCAGAAACCTCTGTGGCTGCCCCTCCATGGTGCTTTTTCCGGTGACGTTTAAAGCCAGCTGCCACAGAAGCCAGTCTGTGGGCTCTAAGCTCTCAGCCGTGGGGCTGCTCAGTCCTGTTACACCATGCATGCCCCTCGGTCACTTCTTGGCCTTTGTCCAAGCCTGCTTGCAGTACATTAGGGAGAGAGGCAGGCTCCATTCCTCTCAGAGCAACCAAGACAAAATCTACCAGCCAGCCAATGTGCTCAACCCTGCTTACCATGTAGTCAGCAGCATCATTCGTGGTCGTCCTGTGGATTAGAATCTCTCCCCAGCCTGGCCCAGTCACCGACCTCACCCAAGCACTGCACTTAAAATCCTCATTTGCTGCACCCAAAATTACGAATCTGTCTAAACTGTATCGGTGGAGATTAAGGGAGGACTAAAGGGTGACACAAATGCAAATTAAAGGACTTTATTTGCACCAATGGACACTAAATATTAGAAATTAAACACAAATAATGAAAATGCATAGAAGCAGAACTGGAAACAGCACCACTGACAGAGGTCTAGGGCTAAAGCAGAGTCACAAAAAAAAAAACAGTAAGCCATGTGTAATGGGATAAGCGTGATCTGACAGGAAACCCAAAGGACATGACTTGACACACTGAGCTCCATAACAAAGTGACAATTTTGTTTCAAAGGCTATTGAAAAATTATACTACAAATACATTCTGTGTAAGCTCCTGCTCTAAGAGTTATTTACACTAAAAGTCATATTTTTTGAGTAAAAGTGGTAAAAGTTGAGTAAAAGTTGACTAAAGATGCAGGTTCTCCATTTGCTTCATTATGCTACGTGTTGATGTGATGGGGTGTTTTTTCCTTGTTTTCATTGTTTACATTTCTAATATGTGAACAAGCAGTCTATACTTTAGTAACAACCTATTATCTATTATCACTGAAAATAACAGACTTCTTTCTATGTTTGATTTTTGCTCCTAAGGTGAAATCCAAGATGTATTTTTTTCTTCATCTCCTTTTGTTTATCTATTGTCTTTGGGGCGTTTTGTTCTGGTAGCCAACATTTCTTTCATCATGTTTCACATCTTAGCAGCACTCCCTTCTCAGTATCCTAGCAACTAGTACACATCTGTTGGGAGTGAGCTATCCCTGATATATGTCTCTAAACTATTCTATTTTGCCTCCACCTTGAGAAGTTGAAGAAAAAGGCAACTGTGACAAACTACACAATTTTTACGAAACAATGAAGCTTAGGCCTTGCAGGTACTTGAAAACAAGCCAGATTCATGTTTATTTTACAGATACACAGATTTGTGAAATTCCCAGAACTATTTCATTTTAGCAGTGCTTGGGAGTTACAGATTTAATCTTCACTCATAGACTGATGTTCAGTGGATAATTCATATTGACAGCTTAACTTAATTTGTAGTACAAGTATAGATAGCTAGACAAACAGACAAATAGCCAGGAAGTTGTGGCAGGAAGGCAAATAGATAGGCATGCAGGTAAAAAAAGAGCCTGGTAAGAAGGGAGATACATGAATACATGAACAAATGGACAGCCAGGCAGAAGGGCCGACAAGTAAGATAGCAGATAGTAGGCAGATAGTTAAGATGGTACAAAAGCAGGACGGCAGATAGACAGTCCAGGCAAACCTATGTAATCACCACTCAGAATGTTCACCATCTAACAAGCTTTCTTTTAAACCAATCACAGATATGATCCCAATCAAAGATCACTGTAAGAAATGTAAAATCTGTCTACGTGCATTATTATTGTTTGTCAATGCCTGATGCTTGTGTATACACTACCGGTCAAAAATTTTAGAACACCCTAGTGTTTAGAGCTTTTTTTTGTTGAAATTTAAACAGTTCAAGTCCAGTGAATATCATGAAAAGGTACAAAGGGCAGTGTTGAACTGGTTTAAAATGGTAAGGTTACCCAGAAGTGGGAAATAATTCTGCAGCGCTATGCAGATAGTGACCCAAAACATAAGTCCTCCTCTAGCTGCTTAGGATGAACTGGACAGAAAAGTGAAAGCAAAGCAACCTATAAGTGCTGCACGCTTATGGGAACTTCTGCAACATAGTTGGAAAGAACCTTCTGCAGAATGAACAATGAGACAATGAACTGCTTGAATTTCAATACAACAAAACATAGTTGCAAGGTTACGGGAACACAGGCGAGACTGACGGTGTTCCGTCTAGCATGTTTTCATTTGGAATTTTGAAAGATTTATGAGTTAATGTAAATACTCATCAGATCAATACATAATATTGTATAGACTATATATTTGACTATTATTTTTGCTATTTTTCTTGTGGCAAAACATCATCTCACATCGCTACTATGGAAAGACCAAAGCAGACCACCCGCAAACCCACCGCTGGTAAGGCACCCGGGAAGCAACTGGCCACGAAGGCTTCTCGCAAGAGCGTTCCGGCAACACACACACCACAAATCACCCACCTCCCCCTACCTCACTCCTACCCCCTTGGAAAACTTAGACTTTAATTACCAGCTAAAATATTCTTTTCATGTCACACATTCTGTATAACAAATGACACTCTCTGTCATGGTTTCTATGCTGCTACAAACCGTACAGTCATATTTATTGCCTTTTTAATTGCACATATTTATTTATTGATGTCTTGCATTCTCTTGCACATTTGCACATCCCTGCTGCTAAACTACAGTACTGGTCAAATACTGTACTTATCCTCAATGTAGCCATTGTCATTTGCACTACACATTGTCTTGTCCTGTCTCGTTTAGGGGTATTGTTGCTCTTGTTCTGTCCTGTTTTGCACTTGTGTTCTGTTCTGTTCTGCTCTTGTGTTGCTGGTCCTGGAGGAACGTTGTTTCAGTTTTACTATGTACTGTGTATATTGTAGAAACAACAATAAAATCTACTTGACTTGACTTTTCTATCCTTAATAATGTAGTGACTTCATATTTTTGCCAGTCTTATTCTGGCCATAGATAGATAGATAGATAGTTAGATAGATAGATATTTTTCTGTTATTATTATGTAGGACAAAATGTCAAAAGATGTGATGCAACATTAATTAAACTAAGTAGAATGACCCCATAATGTAGCCTATAAACTGTTTATATCACCTTTCTCACTGTCTTCCTTAATTAGATATCACAACTGAGACATGAGTTTGGGCTAATTAAATTAATATGATTTCATTAACCTTTGACAGAAGTTTAGTGAAGGTAGACATTGTTTATGTCTGTGTACCAACAAGATGCTTCATTTAACAACTACGAAAAATCTTTAACAAAGTACATTTGTGACATTTGCTTATGCCTTGCATCAAAAAAGAGCATCATCCTCCTGATTGGTTAACTGAAGCTTGTTGAGCAATAGGTGTGTTTGGCTGAGAACTGAGGAGTTGAGGATGACGCAGTGGCTAAAAGATCTGACCTTGCCTGCAAACGATCACTCAGCGTTATTGAGTCAGGTTGATAGTGACAGGTGAGAAATGCTAGACTGGATTAGAGAGTATATATCACTGGGAAAATTCTCTTCCTATTGACCTCCTGAGGAAGAATGGCCTTTTCACTCTCCGCAAGGCAGGAGATCAGGTCTGGACACCTTGGTGTCCAAAAGGCAGTTATGGATGTGGCACTGGGCAAAGGGCCTGATCCAAATAACGAGTGTGTGTGTGTGTGTGTGTGTGTGTGTGTGTGTGTGTGTGTGTGTGTGTGTGTGTGTGTGTGTGTGTGTGTGCACTGTAGATTATGTGAGAAGTAACCTGTTACATTTACTCAGCATAACATGGATGAGAGAGCAAAACAGGACTGTTAAAAACAATGCAAAACAAAGACATACAGTGGCTTAGACACAAACCTAATTAAACACAACACTAAACAAAACAAATGTGTAAATCATAATCAGAAAACGTTACTAATCCCAAAGGAAATTTAAGTACTGCAAAGCCACAGAGAAACGAATAATATAAAAAAAATAATAGAAGATATAAAGTCTAAATAAAAAATCTGCAGAAAAGAAAACAGTACACTATGCTATATAAACAAATACTGGGAAAACATTAGGCTGTTTACTGTCTTTCTGAAAGGAACCCAGATCTCAGATCAGAACTCTGAGAAGCTTCCTGTACACAGGCCCAGGATTCAGTAAGGAAATTACACACAGGCAACAACACTAACATGAAAGGCAGGACTATGGCAGAGACATGGTGGAGGTCGTGTAAAGTGTCCATTTGTCACTCATGAACACACCACAGCACACAGTGCAAAATTCTTCTGTGTATTCAACCCATTCACCCGAGAGAAGCAGCAGGCAGCCAGTGACGCAGGCAAATCCTTAACCACCAGGACTGCAGACAAGATAGGAAGTGCCATTATAGAAGGGTTGACGATGTATTAAAAAGCACTGCAGATACTCATTTCTATTGTTTGTTTGTTTTTTTAATGTTTATGTTTATAACTTTTTCTCAAGTACAGGTTTGATTATGTTCATGTAAGTTGTTTTTTTTCCCCCAATTTGTGTCAGCTAGTGCCTCGTTTTAGACCTGCAGTGGTCGAACTACATAGAGAGGGTCATTTCTCAAAGCCACCAGCAGTATTACATGTACATGAAGACAAGAGGAGATGCTGAACCAGCACATGTCTCATAATTAACTACACAGCAGCAAAGCTATTATAGTTGCCCAACACTTTGGAAACTAGAGATACTGTATAAACATATAACAGGGAATATGATCCAATATCTGAGTCACAAATTTTTGTCAGCAAGAAGCAAGGCAAATGCTTATGTGGCTTTAAATACTAAAATATCTTTGTGCTTTACCAGTTGCCTGTAGTGACTTTATTCATAATCTTCTTTCATTTTGTAGTTTTATAGTAAATGCATCTTTGTATGGTTTTATCAAAACATCTTATGTGAAAGAGGCCACACACTGATGTTTCACAATATTTTGTGAGGCCTAAGTTTCATTGTGTTCTCAGACACTGACCATTTTCATTAGAATTCGTTCCCCCAGCTTCAGCCCTTAATTTTGTAATGAGATTTAGCACTGAAACCAAAAGGTCAGATGAAGTTCTGTGAAGATTTTAATTAAAGAATGCTTTACACAACAAATGTTTAAAGAGCTGGATGCTTTTGTTCCTGCAAAGCCCAGAGATACATTTTACAGGATGAGAAAATATGGACATGGAGGTAATCTTTTCAAACCAAGAATTATAATAGAAAATGCATGGCTGTGTTCAGTTGTGGCACAATTTATTAATGAAACTAAAACTGGAAGGCAGGTGAAGGTTAATGCATGACATAAATCATGGTGATCGGCACTGATTTAACATTATAATGCATAAACAATGCAGTTACATCAAAACTCACAGTAATAATAGAAAACGTTTTCTCTACAATGCATTGTCACATGTCCACGATGCACATTGTCATGTTTTTGCGTTGCGATGTCACAGTATTTTATTGCTTTGTTGCTTTGTTACCCTAATAGTAAGTACTGCAGATCTAATATGAATGAATGACAAGAATAACTGCTTTATTTTTTTTTTAATATTAGTATTTGTAAATTCCAGAGATGCTGCTTTGTTCAAATCTCTGTATAAAAGCAATTGTGCAATTCTATTGCCCATAGTTTTGATCCTATAAGGGTTGATTGAGTTGATGGGCAATAGGATTGCACAATTGTAAAAAGGCAACACTGTAAAAGTCAGTATAGTAAACCAGAGAGATGAATATATTAATACATTATAATGTTGCTATTTCATATGTCTGTCTTATGGCATTTATCTTACTCTATTCTGGCATTTATGCAACATATCTAAGATTACTCCAGATGCCTTTTTACTTATATATCCTTGAAGATGATGACTGTTAGCGTAAATAGATTTATGTGTATTAGATTAGCTGAACTGTACTAGGCTGTGGAAAAAAATTGTAGTCTACAGGCGTGCTGGCTTGCAATCATGTGTGGGGGCAACACGTCTTTCTCTCATGCACTTCAAAGCTATTTGTGACCGTCCACGTATTCCTGTTGTTCAGTATTCCAATCATGATAAGCATCCCCAAACCTATTCTCATGTTAAAAGACCACTTAGATTATTTAAGGCTGACATATATCCATATGAATTCAAATGTTGCTTTTCATATTCAAAACTCAAACTCCACTGCAGTACTTCAGTTTGACTGAACTGGACAGTTTGAAATTAGTATGAAAATTCAACAATGAATCACTGACATTCGTTTATTTTTTAGAACGACAAATTTTCTACACACCTTACTTTACGGATACGTTGTCACCACCTATCACAACCGCTGTGAACAAATTTGGGGGACATTTCTGTAGAATGATACTTTTGCTTTGATAATTGATCATTTTTTTCCAAAATAATTTCAATTTGCCCCTCTTGGAGCCAACGCCTTATTGTGGTGGAGGGGCTGCATGTTTTTATGATCCCAGAAGCTATGTTGCCAGTGATTATGCCCCTGATTGGGTCACCCACGGCAAACAGGTCCTGAGTGAAGAACCAGATGAAGAGTGGCTCAAGAGACCCCTAATAAAGAAGAAGACCTTGAAGAAATGTGAGTTGGGTATCAGCACCTTGACGGTCCAATCCTGCAGAAGCTAGATCTAGTTACATTGAATGTCACCTCTGGTGGGGAAGGAGCCTGAGCTGGGGTGCAAGGTTGAGAGGTTCTGACTAGTTGGACTCATCTCGACGCATGGTCTGGGCTCTGGAACCAGTCTCCTCGAGAGGGGTTGGACTCTCTTCCAATCTGGAGTTGCCCATGGTGAGAGGCATCAAGCACGTGTGGGCATACTTATTGCCCCTCAGCTTGGTGCCTGTACATTGGGCTTTACCCCAGTGGACAAAAAGCTTAGCCCTCTCTGCCTTCAGGTGGGGGGATGGGTCCTGACTGTTGTTTGTGCCTATGTGCCAAACATCAGTTCAGAGTAACCACCTATTTTACAGTGCGTGTAAGGTGTGCTGGAGAGTTGGCATTGACAATGATACTTGGTGGGCCGTGATTGGGAGGAATGGCCCCCCTGATCTGAATCTGAGTGGTGTTCTGTTATTGGATATCTGTGCTCGTCTTGGTTTGTCCATAACAAACCCCATGTTCAAGCATAAAGGTGTGTGCACTTGGCACCAGGACACCCTAGGCCGCTATCTGATGATTGACTTTATTGTTGTTTCAATGGACTTGCAGCCGCAAGTACTGGACACTTGGGTGAAGAGAGGGGCAGAGCTGTCAACTGATCACCACCTGGTGTTGAGTTGGCTTTGCTGATGGGGTAGGAAACCAGTCAGATCTGGCAGGCCCAAACGTATTGAACGTCTGGCAGAGTTCCCATTCAGAAGGAGTTTCAACACCTCTGGCAATACTTCTCAGGGGAGGCGGGGAATATTGAGTTTGAATGGGCCATATTCTGCACCTCCATTGTGAAGGCGGCTGACCAGAGCAGGGCCATAAGATGGCACGTCCCAGCAGGCCAAACTGAACACGCCTTTGGCAGTCACTGAGACAAACCTCGCGTGTGGGAGGAGTTCGGAGAGGCCACAGAGAATGACTTCCGGATGGCGTCGAGAAAATTCGGGTCCACCATCCGGCATCTCAGGAGGGGGAAGCAGTGCAGGATGGGGCAATCCCACCAACACGCCTCCCATTGAAGAAGCACAGTCTGGGGACTTGGGGGTGAATTCTCCAAACACAGGGGCTGAAGTTGCAGAGGTGGTTAAAAAGCTCCTCTGTGGCAAGGCCCTGGGGGTGGATGAGATCCACCCGGAGTTTCTCAAGACTTGTGGGGCTGTCGCATGGACATCGGTGGAAAGGCTAGGCTCTCAATTTACAGGTCGATCTATGTTCCTACTCTCACTTATAGTCACAAGCTTTGGGTAGTGACCAAAAAAATTACGTTGCGGATACAAGCACCCTAAATGAGTTTCCTCTCCAGGGTGGCTGGGTTCTCCCTTAGAGATAGGGTGAGAAGCTCAGTCATTTGGGAGGAGCTCAGGAGTAGAGCCACCGCTCCTCCACATCGAGAGGAGCCAGATGAGGTGACTCTGGCATCTGGTTAGGATACCTCCTGAATGCCTCCCAGGGGTTGTGTTCTGGGCACGTCCCACCTCTGGGAAGACCCAGGACACACTGAAAAGACTATGTCTCTTGGCTGGCTTGGGAACGGCTTGGGAACACCTTGGGATCCCCCTCAAAGGGCTAGACGAAGTGGCCGGGGAGAGGGAAGTCTGGGTTTTGTTTGTTTTTTTTGTAAAAAAAAACAAACAAAACATTTACCTATGAGGTAAAGCTTACTTCTTTGGGTTCTTACCTATTTCTTTCTGAGACACTACAGTTTTGCTGCCCCATGTCAGTAATGCAGATTTTATTTATTTTTTTAAACTGAATAATTACTTCTTCACTTTGTGAATGGGACACACGCAGAGAAAGAATTTTACATGGTGTGCTGTGGCGTGTTCACATCTGACTATAAGGGGCCTTTACATCCTGCATGTACCTCTTCAAAATGAAGTCACTTTAAATTGACTAAAAATAGATTACACATGTAGATACTACCAGGTAAAGAGTATTGATGACACAAGAGACTTATGCATATTTATGAAGAGCAAACTTTGCCCATTACCCCAAAAATGAAACCAGATTATCATCTTAAAGTGAAAGTAGAAAGGGAACTATTCATTTTATTGCTAGGATGACAAGCTCCCACGCTCTAAATGTCCCTGTACAAAAGCTTTAAAATATTGCAGTTGCTTTTCTATTTATGTCTGGTATCCTTCAGTCAGAGAGGGGCAGTTTCAACACCAAACAAAAGATCACACAAACTGTTTTTTCACAAGCCCTGCAGATAAATGAGTGTATGTGTGTGTCTTTGTGGTCACGCTGTATAAACCTATGCAGGCTCTCTGTCAGGGGGTAATTATGGTGAATGGAAAATGTATGAATAATAAAAGGACTCCTAGAGAAGGCCAGCTGGAATACAAGTAATCGCCTCCTGTAAAAAGAAATGTGTTTTGCCTGGATTGCAGAGTTTGTGCAATTAAAAAAAAAATCGAGCTGCGCAAAAGACATATTAGAAATGCCATGGAGGTGGTCTACTTTCTGTTAATTGTTTGAGTTAAAAGTAGTTTTGGTTTAGGGCTTTCTTTCTTGCCCAGGAAATGTACAATCGAGGGCTTTACTGTGAAACACCAGCAGCTGTTCTGAGAAAACGCAACATAGCCTGAGGCACAATGAGAGAATGCAAATAGTCTGGCAAAAGCAGAAACACTGGCATAGAACCTAGACAAACATCTGTAGCAGACGCCTGCTGTCACTCTGTGTCTGTGCTACAAAGTCTTTTAAAGATTCCATATTCTACATTATTGTTGCACCGCCCCACTCCCCCACCTCCCCCACAAGGTCTACGTTTGGTTGATTTTATAAACCAAAAACAGTCATAATTAATTTTTACTAATGCTGGGCAAAGTTTTAATTTTCTGTGATTAATCATGATTAATCGCATTGTGATATGCAAAATAATGAATTCAAAAGCAGTGTATTCCCCCCCTTATTTTAAAGTACTGCTGTATGAACAAAAGTGCAATAGCATTTGGATTGCACAAAACAAATAAGGAGCTTTTTATTAGCAGTGTTCCTTTAAAACAGTTACACAGATGCAGTTCAAAACTTGAAAAGGTCAGGGGCAACCAGTAGCCTAGTGGCTGCCCCTGACCTTTTGGACTGGACTTTCTGATCGCATTTGCCCTGCGATCAGAAAGTCCAGGTTCGATTCCCAAGACCACTAGGCACCTCTGAGGTACCCTGAGCATGGTACCGTCCCCACACACTGCTCCCCGGGCGTCGTGTTAATGGCTGCCCCCTGCTTCACTTGGTGAATGGGTTAAATGCAGAGGAAGAATTTCGTGCTGTTCATGTATGACAAAATGATCACTTTCAATTTAAACATTAATGCAATCAAGTCAAATATAAAACTAAAGCTACTTGCCACTGCAGGGCATCCACACTTTATTTATTTTATAGAAAAACAAGTTACCCTCGGAGTCCAGAGCTTGGGTGCTGGAACCATTAGTGTTTTACATGACAGTATTCCAGTCTCTCATTATCTCTTGGAATTATCTCTTGGAACACAAGCTTTTTATATTTCTGTGCCTTTAAAGGTTTTTACAGATCCTATTGTGCAGTTTTTTATCTTAAAAATGAATTTGAATCCACTGCTGCTGATTTCTTGCAGACTGAACTGGATTTTTTGAATGCCGCAAATGCAATGTTATTTTTTTCTTTTTTCCGCAGTTTTTTTTTTTTTGCTAAGTTTCACAGGTGACATTAACTAACTTAACCAATCAGTATTGTATTCAGTGATGGCATAGTGACAACCAAGATGATTCACTTTCCATGAATATCAGATGGATGAACAGTCTTCTCCTATGGCACATATGATACACTCATGTGAGAAAATTAGGACACCCTATGAAAGCCTGTATATTTTAAAATATATTTGGCCATATGTATATTTAATACCAATTTTGATGATACTGAGGGATCCAAATAATATAATCTAATTTAAAAAGAATGCAATTTCTGGTTAGGAATAAATTAGGACACCCCCACATATTATCCCTCTTAAAATGGTTAATATCACACACAGGTGTATCAGGTCAGGTGCACATGATCAGTACATCGTTAACCAGCATTTTAAAAGAGCCTTGCCCTATTCAAACCTTAGATTTAGTTTGGTGTGCTCCTGATTGTTGAAGTGAACGCCATAGTGAGATCTAAAGAGCTGTGTGATGCCCTTAGAAAGAAGATTGTGGCCGCTTATGAGTCTGGTAAGGGATTTAAAAAGATCTCAAAAGAATTTGACATCAGCCATTCCACCATCTGGAAAATTGTGGAGGACATACAAAACAACATGCCCAGGTCTGGCCATCCAAGCAAATTCACCCCCAGAGCAGAGCGCAAGATGCTCAAAGAAATCATCCAAAATCCTAAAATGTCATCACGGCAACTACAGCAGGCTACAGGCTACTGTTGATGTGAAAGTGCATGATTCTACTTTCAGAAAGAGACTACACAAGTTTGACTTTCATGGGAGGTGGGCAAGGAGGAAAGCTTTGCTCTTTAAGAAAAACATTAAGGCCAGACTGAAGTTTGCCGGAGTGAACATAGACAAAGACCATGACTTCTGGAATAATGTTCTTTGGACAGATGAGTCTAAAATTGAATTATTTGGACACCAGAACATAGACATTTTTGGTGTAAACCAAATACAGCCTTCCAAGAAAAGAACCTCATACCAACTGTGAAGCATGAAGGTGGCAGTATCCTAGTTTGGGGATGCTTTGCTGCAGCAGGACCTGGCCAGCTCACCATCATAGAATCCATCATGAATTCTACTGTGTATCAGAAGGTGCTTGAAGAACATGTGAAACAATCTGTTAAAAAATTTAAGCTGAAGCGGAACTGGACACTGCAACATGACAATGACCCAAAGCATACCAGCAAAGCCCCCAAGGACTGGCTAAAGACTAAGAAGTGGAGAGTCCTGGAATGGCCAAGTCAAAGCCCTGATCTTTATCCCATTGAGATGCTGTGAGGTGACTTGAAACGGGCTGTACATGCCAGACAACACTCAAACTTTCTTCTGATCGATGTCAGAGACTGGTAAAAGGCTACAAAAGGCTACAAAAGGCATCTCGCTGAAGTTATATCAGCCAAAGGAGGCAACACTAGTTATTAGGGGGTAGGGTGTCCTAACTTTTTCCTCCATTAAAATAAACATTTTTGTTTATCTTTTTATGTTTCACAAAATGTTCATTTTTGTTGTTTAATTGCAATTATGTCACTTTCTTTTCCAGAAACACGTAATATCATGATTGGAATTTGATATGTGAACAGTTCATAATAAAGAGCTGATTATTTAATGGGGTGTCCTAATTTTCTCACATGACTGTATCTCTGAAACCAGCTCAAACTGGGGAACAGGCATCTGAGATAATACCAGCTGCTCTGAAATCAGGATGAAGCAAATGCGTCCATTTATGTATTCGTTTATTTATTCTTTAGGGTGAGAACAAAACAGTCAAATAAAAAAATGATTTGAAATATAATTTCTGAACATTTTACATTTTCCAAACGCAGAATGTGTACAGAATGCTGAAGTTTAATAATATTATATCAAAAGAAGCAAGGTAAATAATGCTGTCCATGGTTTAGGCCTTTAAACACTATCTCTGTGGTTTCTTCCTGCTGTGGGCTGCCTAATACAACCTGTCAGCAACGATTGTTCCTAAATATTATGAGATAGAAGAATCCAGAGCAAAAATGTCTTCTGGGACTCGCTACAGTGCCAGGCAAACAACTCAAAATGGTTTGGTGATTAAGATTCAAGGGGGGGGGGGGGGGGGGGGGGATACCCAGCACTGTA
>JBBJLR010000145.1:8221087-8236568 GCA_037577145.1 Brachypetersius gabonensis
ACATTGTCAATTTTTGTTATTTGGGGCTGTCCCTGTTATTGTCTAAATTTTTGGGGTAATAAATATTAAACTAATGATAATGGTGTTTCTTCTCATACATTATTAGTAATATCAAAGGGAACTTTTACTTATTTCATTAAAAATCAGAGGACAATAGGACAAGCACTCATGTACTCAAGCACTCATTGATTACACAGGTCAACAGGTCAAAATCATCAGAGATAAGTTCATGTGGATTTTTCATGCTAATATCAAATCTGTGTTTAGTTTTTCCCTTGTTCCTTGATTGGTGGCTGTGGTTTAATAAAAAAAAACACATGCAAGTCTATTGCAAATCTAATATTACTCATAATTGTTGATGTGACTGAAAGCAGATCTGAAATCAGAAAAGTATGTTGTGGTTTCTGATGATTAGCAAAATAATGTTGTTGACCTGTGTTATTTACAATGTCATCTGCCACAGTGTGGAACGTACTGGGCAGCAAACAGACATTCAGTTTTTGAATTTTGAAAAAATGGGCAGGCGTAAGGATCTGAGTGAAGCTGACAAAGGTAAAGTTGTGATGGCTGGGTCAGAGCATTTCCAAAACGACAGGTCTTAAGGGTTGTTCCCCTCATGCAGTGGTCAGTGCCTACTAAAGGTTTTGAACAAATGAAAGGGTCATGGGTGTCCAAGGCTCATTAGGGCAGAAGCGAAGGCTAGCTAGTCTTATTCCGTTCTACAGAAGAGCCACTGTAGTAGAAATTGGTGAAAATTTTGTGCTGGCTATGAATGAAAGGCATCAGAACACACTGTGCATTGCAGCTTACTGCAAATTTGGCTGTGTAGCCACAGACCTCTCAGAGTGCCCATACTAATGCTCGTCACTACCAAAAGTGCCTACAATATGCATGCGAGCATCAAAATTGGACAATAGAAAAAGGTGGTCTGTTCTGATAAATCACATTTTTTACATTGTGTGGATGGCCTGGAGCATGTGCCTGGGGAAGATATGCACCTGGATGCCCTGTGGGAAGAAATAAAGCCTGCAGAGGCATTTTTCTGGGAAACTTTGGGTCCTGGCATTCATATGGATGTTACTTTGACACATGTCCCCTACCCAAGCACTGTTTCAGACCAAGTACACCCCTTCACGGGAGCAATATTCCCTAAAGACAGGAGCTTTCACACTGCCACGTGGCAAAACATGGGTTGTGTTGAGGGACATGGCAAAGAGTTCAATTTGTTGATATCTTCTAAGTTTTCCAGGTGAATTTTACTTGTTGTATGTGGTCTGATCCACTGAGATCCAGCCTCACAACTTACAGGGTATGTCACTAACATTCTGGTGCCAAATGTTACAGCACACCTTTGTATTAACTGCCACAGAACCATTACGTGGAGGTCCTTAAAAACTTCATAAAGGTTTGTCATGCTCACACATCTAATTTACAAAAATTTTTCATTTAAGAACTTCAATTGAAAGGTTTGTTAGAAAACTGCATCTTGCTCTTCTCTCTCATCACTTTGAAGAACCCATTTTGATGCTGTCATTTTTGTAATAAAAAGGAATAGAAATTACCTCCCTGCCATGAGCTCTGACACCACGAAGTAAAATCATGATAGCAAAGTCTATAGGGGAAAATATAACAGCAAATACAGTTCAGTTACAGGCTGTACAGGATCTACTCTTGATGTTAGTTTAAACAGTACAGTACAGTGGATATCTTCGGGATGTGTAGAATTAACATTATTTATATCATGCTCACCTGTAGAATCTGTGATTCTGGCTCTCCGGGGTGAAGGAAGTTCAATATTCAGTGCCCTGGAAGCAATTTTGCAGTGCTAATAGAATTCAATAACATGTTTAGGGCTTGCACTTTCATTTGCATCGATCCCTTTTTCATTATAATTTACTCAGTCCACAAAGGAGACAATCAGCTGTGTCCAAGCTGAACTGCCCAAAAAGCTTACAGTCTGAATGCTTGGCTGAGGTAATTAAGCGATTCTGATTGGAAATTAACATTTTGCTCCCCTTAACAGGTATAATCTTTTCTTTAGTGACAAGATTAAGCAGAAGAGCTTAAGAAACAATACTGAAGGCCGGTGGCTTTGATTAAGGAGCACAGCTGTATTGAATTCATGTTGTTAAGATGTACAGCTTGTTCAGCATGGCTTTGGCCTAGGATAAGAAAGATGTAAACATTTTCACGGGACTATGAAGGAGGTACTGATTATTTTCCAACCTTATCATGTCTCAGAATTAAACAGGTTGGTTTATTTAATGCAACTTTACAGTTGAAATGTGTAAATTACTACCCTGTATTGTACCTTATTCAAAAATTGGAACCCCAAAAATTGAGTCCTTATCCTCACTTAAAAGTCAAGCTACAAAATCGGATTTGTAGACACCCAAAGTTATCCAAATTTCACCACGTTCAGGTTTTCTGAAGATCTACCACATAAAGAAGGTAGAATTCTGAATGACATTTATAAGGTTTACATCACCTTTACATCACCCTTACACCAGACATCTTTAATAAAAAAAAAGATGATTTGCCGTTAGGGGAAAAGTTTTATACAAGATCATCCATTAAAATGCAGCACTGCCAATACACATCATAAGTCTTATTATAAATGTCAGAGCAACAGAGCAAGCCCTTGCTGTCAGCCACTTACAAATGACTATATTTGAGTTTACTGTCTGTCTGCTTCAAGTTCAGTATACTGTTCATGTTGGAATTTCTGCATGTCAAAGTACAGCTGGCCTGAACTTGAACCCTTGGTGCATAATCAAGATACTTATTTCTAATGCATGCCTCATTCTTGCCTCCAGCCCTGGCTACTGGAGGTTTGAAAGAGTTGCACTCTTCACTTGTGGCATCAAACCTTTAAGCTATTAAGGTGTAACCCCAGAGTCTGGGGCATCATTGCCAAAAAATAAGTAGTAAATGACAAGAAATTGCATGAAAAACAACAAAATAAACGCTGACATAATTTTAGTGAAAAATAGTTGATTAAATTGCAAGTTTGTGATAGGAACTATTTTAAGTTTGGTTTGTGATATATTTAATCCTAGTGTCCAGCTGGCATTTGTTTACCTTACTAGTGCAGCAATAAAGTCGAGACAAGTCAAGTCAAGCCAGGTTTATTTATCTAGCACATTATCATACACAAAAGGTTACTGTGCTTTACTGGAATAGAGTAAAAAAATAAAATCAATAAATTAGAATAAAATAATTGAAGAAATAAAAGAATACATAGAAAGTCCATAAAAGAAAAATGCAATAGAAGTCCAGATTTAAAAGACGGTAGAAGAGCAATGTTCCAACATCTACTTTAAAGCCTTCTAAGAAGAGTATAAGCTGAAGCAAAGCTGGAAGAAATTCACAATTAATACCTTTGTAATAATTTTAGTTAGAAACGAATGAGCAGGGGTCTGTTATCACTTGTAGTGTAGTGTAGAATACCTACTACTAATCATACCCTAAGCTTAACCATGGAAATCCCTTTTTTTGTTGTATGTCTAGATTTGAAGAGTCTGGCAGTAGCAGTACAACCAGAAAGCCATCTGTTTTCACAGAATGTAGTAATTCCATCATACCTGCCTTAGACATGGCGCTAGTATGAAAATAAGGCATTGCTGCTTTATAATGGGCCCTGTAGGGATGTTTCTGTCACACTCTGTCCATTCTTGTTTTACTCTTACCAAAAACAGCAAAAAGTGCATTTGATCAAGTGTGCATTTTCTTCTCAAACACTGCAATGTAGCAAAAACACTGTTTTCATTTTGCACTGAGTGCATTAATCTATTTTTGCAATCAGAACCTGGATTACTGGCATCCATTGCACTTGGCAGCGGTAGTCATTGTTAGCAGAGCCCCACTCACAGTATTAGTCATGGAGGAGCAACAGTCTTGGATGTGATGTATTTTCCTGTAATCAGGCTTCCACTGTTACATTGTGTTTATGCATCAAAGAGCATGTAGGCGGCTCATAAAAACCCACAGAGTTAGTTCCTGTCATTAAACTGAATTTCAGTCACGGCTGGGAGAAAAAGTCAAAAAAACCTATTAGAGCATTGAGTAGCATAGCCTAATTGCCTCTTAATGCATCCTCTAGAAGCCTTCTGCTACATGTCCAGTGTTATTGGGCTTGCAATGACTGGTCTTGTCTGCCTTTGGTCTTTGGTGTAGGACCTCACTGTAGCAAACTGTTACTGTCTGCTAAGGCAAGAACACTGTCAAAAGAAAGATATTCAAACACTAAAACTGAGCCTCTATTTAAGAAATGTGAAAGCTCCTATTTTCCAACAAGTGCTAACGTACTGTGAAGGATGAAACAAATGATTGTGGGGTTTTTGAGACCAGTTTGATGGTAACATGCACTCACAATGAGAGGTTGTGAAACAAGTCCTCACTCCCACAAAGGGCTTTTTAGTTTTTTCTTACTGTTTGCAAGAAATGTGCTGAACAACCTATAATTAGCAACTTATAATATATACACAATATATTTGAAGAAAACATGAATATTGAAAGAATAAACCCATCTGATCTCTTTGTTCATATAATTCTTGATGAACCAAATAAGAATTAAGGGGAGAATCAGAAACTGATCTGTTTACACTCTGCCCACAAATGTGTTTATTTGTATCAGTTATTGAGAAGCCAGATATATTTCATGGAATGCTGGCCAAATTTGTTTCTAATGAGAGCTGAAGCAATCTTTATTCAGAGTTGATATACAAGATATATACAAATGCTGCACTTCTGGACTGAACAATAATCAACACAGGCAGGTTGGAGGCAATGGTGCATGAAAATCATGAAAATCGAAATAACATTCAGTCTGATGGACATCAGTATGTAGTATATCCTTTGCTTTTCTTACACATACAACATAAATATGATTGGAAATGAATGACAAATTCCAAATATAAGTATTCTGACAGTTGTGCATTACACTTTTCCCATTATGTTTTTGCCATTGTTCTAATAAATTTGTATTTCAGTTTTCATGATCGGTACGCTACATTTAGCTGCGCCGAACCTGCTCACACTGTGGATTTAAATTGGTGATCTTCTCATTCTTTTCAACCACCCCCGAGCAGGCGTATGTCTACTGTTGTATCTACTGTATAGAACAACACTTTATGTCTCAAATAATATAGAAAAAAATCATTATTTAATTGTACGTTTGAGTAAAATTTTATTCTATTTTTACTAATTCAGTCATTAATTCCATCAGTATCTAGGCTGCTAATATCAGCTACAGTGCATCTCAAAATGGGGTATGCTGGAGCCTATCCCACTGGTAATAGGGCAAAAGGAAAAACATCCTGGACAAATTGCCAGTCCTTAACAGGGGAAGCACACAAACACAATCCCACTTAGAAACAATTATACATCTCCAATTCACCTGAAGTGCACGTCTTTGGACTGTGGGAGGTAACCTGAACTCCTTGAATAAACACACACAACACAGGGAGAACATGACAATTCCACAAAGAAAGAGCCCTGCCCACCCACAGTGCTAACTATTTCAGATCATTCATCATAAAATTTTAATACAATATAAAGAACAGATCAAATTTCAAATTATGCCCAAAAATAAATTAAGTAGATAAAGGGCTTTATTGACAACAACAATGTACTCTTGTACCACGCTGATAAGCATCTGTTTGTCCAATGAAACATATGCAGAAGAAAAATGCATAATTTAAAAAGTTATTTCATTAGGGCAGAGTTGTCGTACAGTTAACTTTTCTTCCTCCCCACCCAATATCTCTGTGTTGATGGCAAGCTGGTGAAAAATCTGACCTAAAATACCACTGAGGACCAGAACAAGTTGAAACAGTTTCTCACTCTGATTGATAGAACAAGCTGTGATTTCCCCTGAGTTCTAGATGGATGGAGACGATAGCACTATCCACAATCAATCTGTATGTGTGACTCTGGCCTTCAAGAATGACTACAGATAGCCACACACCACTGGACACACTCATGCTCTTCCAAGAAAGCATGGATCAAGGTGTCTGAGAATTTGAAGAAGGAAATCTGAGCTAACGTCTGATTAGCAGTAAGACACATGCTAAAATGCCATCATTTGTTAGAGCTAACAGGGTCTGTTTCCATGTGAAGCACAGGATACTTTTTAAAGGTTAAAATACTTTATGGTGTCAGATTATTTTTCAGAGAGTTACCAACATAACAGCTAAATATTTGTGGCTGTAACAATCAAATACATCAAACACACCAAAGCTATCTGACAACACAAAGATAAAAATCTAAAGTAGCCATAATTGTTTCCTATTCCAGAACACTACAAGAAAAACATCATTTCCAATAATCATTTCATTTCATTTTAAACTTCATTATCTCATTCAAGTAATATAACCTGAAATTAAATTACACACAACTCGAACAAATAGTCCTTGTCTTAAAACTTTCAGATGGTGTTTTGCTTTACCTTTCTCCAGGAGAGCGGTTTAAGATGTTCAGCAGAAGTAACTCTCTCTCAACCGAGAAAACACAGCATAATCGGGCCACAATCTTCTGGGGCACCCTGGGTTTTCAGACATGAAATGGGAAAAAGTTATCTGAAGGAACTACCACAGCTTACATGCCATCCTTTAGGCAGCCAACCCTTTCTAACTATCCAAGTGTTAAGCCAATATGGCGACCAGGATAAGAACTAGTAGGGCTTGTGTTTTTCACAGTATGTGATGTAACACGATTCCTTCAGAACGATGCACAAAGAATGAAAAATGACATGCATAATGTGTTTGTAGGGCTTTTTATGAATGATAGAGGGGGAGAGGTCTGTGGGTAGCAATCAATCTTCACACCATAATAAGATCTTCATGCCGCTTTGATAATAGCATCAGTAATTGAACTGGTCTCACTTTAATTGAATTAGATCCTGGGGAGTATAATGATGGGAGTCAGACAACATAGATATAGGTAGCGGTAATTTAATAGGACGAACTGAATCCAATAGTATATGGCCGAACCCAGTAATACAATTCAGAAATCAGTAAGACCCACAAGCAAATATGCAATGAATTTTGTAGCAATGCATAGATCAGGCAAACAAAAATTGCAATGGGTGTATATTATAGGTGCAATAGAAATGTGAGGGAAACTGAAAACTACTTGAAAAAGTGTCATTAACGGGTGTCAGTGAGCACGGCTGTAAAAGAACATCTGAATGGGCAAAATGTTCTCCATGGCTTGTTCAGCAGACAGTGGTAATCTGGATCCAGGATGTCCTCAGATGGAACTCTTATCAGGGCCTCGCCTTATTCGCTTTACCAGCTATCTGCAGCTTCGGAGCCTCCAGATGTCTAAAAGAGTGCAATTTAAGTTGGGTTAAACAAAAACCATTTGCCAAATTTTCCACCTCTTACAGTTGATGCATGAATTAATGCATTATTACTACATTTATATGCAACAATGCAACTATTTGGAATGTATTTACTGTCACAGCTGGATTACAGTAGTGCAGTTTGGGTCAGTACACACGATTATCTAAAGTCAATAGATGTTTGTTAATTGGGGGTAGCTGGTGGTCTGGTGTTCAGGGAGTTGACCCAGCAATTGGAAAGTTGTGGGTTCAAATACCAGGACTAGCAGTTAAATGCAGAGTAATTTTCTCTGTGACCAATATTGTATATAATTTTTTATTATATAATCTGTGCTAGTGTAGTTCATCTGCAAAAATAAAATACATCATCAGCACAAATTAGAGATGAGTTATTAGAGATGCTTATAAGATTGTTGGCAATCAGAAATGTCATATATAACAATAAGAAAAATTCAGCAAATAATCGTATGGTTTTATTTGAAATACTTGACTATTCTGTTACACTGAATTTTATTAATGCATTTTTCCTGTTCATGTTGGTGCATGTTCATGTTCATGTTCATGTTCACATCTTGCTTGCAGTCTGTGTTCATGAGGAAGTGGGTAAACTGATGCACTAGCTGGGATGATCTTGTGACCAAGACAAACCAAGTGTAACACTGTGGAAAAGCTTAATAAAATGACCTAACAGGCTCAGCCCGGTAGGCATTTGAGGAGGCAAAAAATATAACTCTGCACACTTTAGTATGTGCATTTTGAGGAATTATCAACATGTTGTCTGGGATGGGACACTACATCATTCACCATCCCAAGAACTACAGATGAAACACATGGTAATAACATGGAAGTTCAGGTCTGTATCTCAGTTGATTCATCAGAGGACCGTCAAGGGTCCCAAGCACTGAAAGCTCAGTTTCTGACAGCACAAGCAGAAATGGAGATCCTGGAGCCTGGAGATTCTGACACTGTAAGTTGCCTCACAGACCCACTCCCTCCTCCAGAACCAGCTGTCAAACACAGGAGCTTAGAGCTCGTCAGGGCTCCATGGGAACCAGAGAAGCTGATAGAGCAACTCACACTCAAAGGGAGTGAGCTCTGTGGAACAAGTGTGTAGAGAATTCGAAGTGTATTCTGCCAAAGCTAGGAAATGGGCCCACTCACCTTGCTTATTGTAACAGATGGTCCACAGCCACTGATTTAATCACTTGACTACATTTCAGTTTAGACCAAAAACTTGTTGGATGCCAACAAAACAGTACTAATAATGTACTAATAATGTACTAATATTTATAATAATGGAATTATTTTTGAAAATATAAAAAAAAACCAAATAGGTCGTTTACTATTTTTCATAGGCGATATTTCCTTGTAACATTATTACAATAAAGCTACTGTCTTCACCTCTGTCAAAAATGCTCTGTCAAAAACACTTGTCTTGTTTAATCAATGACCTGAAGTCAGAGAGGTGTTGGTCCAGGTTATTAATCTACCCCAGCAAGACAGGGACACATAGGTCTTATTAGGGGGGGGACAGCTGTCAGGAATGGGTTGGGCTTATCTGATTTCACCATTGAGCTCCCACTGAACGGGAGCCACAATACTGGGTGGGGGGAAGGGTGGTCCGCAGGTCTGAGGGAGAATCTGTGTTCTCACTGAAGCTTGACTTAGCATCTGTCTTGATCTTCCTGGAGCTTGTAAATACATTTCCCTTTAACAGGCAGGTGACCCTGTTAGGGTAAGTGTGAGGTTAAGCATTGTACTGTACGATTCAACCCAAATGAGCTGGCTATAGAAATAAACTAGACATATGAACTGAAACCATTTTGGGTTCGTTGCCTCCACCTTCTGCTTATCAAGCAAAGAGATGAAGCTTTGATGGAAAGAACATTATTTTGTTTTCAAATAGAATCCAAAGAAGCTAAAAAAGGACTTAGTTCATATTTGATGGGAAAAGTACAAGTTCCAGTGAAGTGGTTGACTGGATATCATCCAGTGAGAGAAACGCTTGCTAGTCCATAAGATAATTAGGTGTAATTTGCTTATAAAAATGTCCATTTGCGACCAGAACTTTGGCCTCAGTCCAGTGTAAGATACGTCTTCAGGGAACATAAGATGAGCAGTGGGGCACTGTTCGCAAAGTAAATTACCCAACCTCATAGTTATTTGTGCATCTAGAGATAAATTATCATTGGCTTCACCCCAACATTTGCTGGTGGCAGCGGTCCTGAACATGAGCGCACAGTCAGCTATAGATTGTGAACTCTTTCCTCCCTCCTGCCAGAAGAATGATCAAAAACAGACTTAGAAGAGAGATAAACTGTTCATAATCTTAGTCTGACTTTGAGCCTTGTTCCCACACAGTGGTAGCCCACTCTAACGCTCTTCCAGCAAAAAGCGAGATGATAAAAGCCACCTCAGAGGCTGCAGAGCAAAGCAGTCTCAAGGGGTGAATGAAATATAAAGAAAAGTGTATTGGGAGCCCCCACTCATTTGGTAAAGAGATGTAAACTACTTAAGAGAAACCCCCTTCAGACCTTTTATTGGAAGCTGTGGTGGATGCATGAGCTGGCACCAGAGAAATGTTGGGGGAAACTGATACATTGAACTGTTTCTTTTACCCAGCCTACCCAATTACTGTTGTTGTTGTTGTTGTTGTTGTTGTTTTTTGAGTATTCACTCTTGCTCTGCTACCACTCTCAGAGCTGCTGAACCTCCTCATCCATAGTGAGAAAAGCAGGGAGCATGAATATAATAGTTTTATAGAAGCAAAAGAAGAAGATAAGCACAGAAATACAGAAGGGAAACCTCAGGAACTTCTAGATCTAAGACCATTTTTTGGGGGAATGGCATGTATTGTATTTTTTAGTTTATTGTTATTCAAGAGTGTTTGTCTTTAGTATTTTTAGAAATATCACAGAACAAGTCTTCTTTATTAAAAAAAAATTTGTAGGAAACAAATGACCCAAATAATTTTTTTTCTGCAATGTATCTAGGCAGACCTAGCAAGGCAAGTCCTCCCATTGGCCAGGCCTTCAGGCACAGGATTAAAATCTAAATATGTCAAATTAACAACCTGCAGAATTACAAAATGAAAGTGGAAGCAAGCAATGACATTTTGTTTTCCAACTGGTGGGTCTGAAAAAATATCGCTCTAGGTCCTCTGGGAGTCTCAGATATGTCACTGTGTATATAAGCAGCAGCATAGCTATTGGGTTTCTGTCAAATGGTACACAGTGGAAGTTATATGCCAGCACTCTTTACTGGAATAGTCACTTTATAAATGCTACATTCCATATATGTTACGAGCTTCAGTTAAAACCTGAATGTTTTTACAACCTTTAAATGTCCATGTTTAAAGTAGAACAAACAAAAAATAAATATTCATGTGCAATTCTGTCAGTTTAGTTCTGACATACTACTACAATCCCATAGAAGCACTAACAAGTGAGGTGTGCTTTATTCTGTGTTTTGAGAGTTTCAGCCAGAATTGATGGTTTGCTCTGAAAAAAATACAACAGAGTTCAATCAGAAACAGAACCGGTGAAAAATCAAATGAAACTAGAGAGAATATAACAAAATATAGCAAGGTTCAGTAATGGGGAAATGGCTTTCCAATGAGGATATGAGATTTTATAGTGGGGTTGATTGATTCTAGGCCCTCTCTATGAGGAGATGTGGGGTGGTGATTAATAGACCGACGCAGACAAACACTAAAGGTTGTCTGTGTAGGGGGTGCGTCTGAGGGTGGGATGGGGAAGAGAACTCAAATGACCACCCAAATTGATTTTCAATATTGCTGCCTGACCAGAACTGCTGTTCAGTATGTATAACATCTGGTACCTGGGTTAGGCTACAGTCTATCCTGAGCTGGCATTGTACCTGTTGAGCAGGCACAATGGTGGCATAAACATAATGGAAAAATACAAAACAGAAAGCACTAACCAGCCAAAAGCACAAGCATTAGTACTTAAATTATTATCTTTAACCATTTTGTGATTTGTAGAACTGATCAAAGCAAACAAAAGCAAATTAAAAGAATGCTAAAAATTCGTTTACTCTTTTTTCCCTTTTCTTGCTCTGTCAGTGTGAAAGTAGGAGAGAAAGTGAAAGAAAGGAAAGGAAAGGAAAGAGAAAAAGAACAGAAAATGAGAGACTGAGGGAGAGAGGGAGAGAGGGAATGACAGTATATCACTGATACAACTCAACAGCTCCCTTGTCAGGATTTGGCCCCACAAGCAATCTGTGACAAATCAGATGACTAGCCAAACAAGCAGCTTAGCAGATGCACACACACACACACCATACCATGGCCTTTAGATAATGTATTTTTTAATGTATTTACGCACAGCTATTTTAATATTGTGACTGCAATCTCCACACAGTTTAAAAAATGATGGAGAAAAAAGGAGGATGCCAAAAACTGTCCACAGGCAAAATTTTTACATCCACACATTTGAAATGCAAAGCGTCTGCACTAGCTAGCGCTGTGCTATTGAATGTGCGCTGTCAACGGTGTATACAGCAGTCCTCCTCACAGCGCTGCACGACCCCCATTACTTATGGTGACATACCAAATTGATTGTGGTTGAAAGATCCTAACTGGAATAAAATGAGCTCCTCCAATATTGCCATTCAAATAAATCTCGGCCAGGCAGTCTTCCTCCAGGGGACAGATGTACAAACCAGAGTGGCACGACAACAGTTGTTTCCCTCAGCCTCACACAGAGCTTAATAGGCAGCCTCAGTCATGTGAGCAGAGACACACAGATCAAAACAGGAGACCCTGCTGCTGGTGCTTCTGCTGCTTTTTGATGTTACACTATACTGTGCAGGGTATTCCGATATAGAGATTTTGGCAGTCGCATTACTGAATGTACACATTACTGAAAGGGATACAGAACATTTTACTCATAATAATAATACATTTGATTATACGGCATATTTTCATAAAATGTAGCAATCACAAATGTGATCTACAGAACATCACTAAAATTACAAAGGAGCAGAAGTAATAACAGAAATAAAATTGGAAATGCAATCAAATTAAAGAATTTTTGCATTTATTTTATTTATTTATTTAATTTAAAGCATGGCGGAGGCAGTATTATTGTGAAGGTAACACAAATGTCTCGTCCCTGCCTAACCAAGAACACTCCAGTGAACTACCCCACCCTTTAATAGCTCTCATATTAAACACTTTTAATAGCACCTGCAAGTCAGCTCTGTCCACCTCCACTATAGGCACACTTGTGTCCTGTTACTCGATTTGATAAGCTGCAATTTGCACTTAGTCAGTGTGGCTCAATGCTGCTGTCTCCTATGCAATAATATACATATGCTGTTAATATTATATTAATTCTGGAAGGTTTACAGACTTTCCTTAATTTACTCTTTGCAGTATTATACGTATGACACAGTATTACTAATTCAGGTAATCTCTTTCCCACTTTACTTTTACGCTGCTGTATTGTCTCCTCACAGTATAGTCTCAGATTTACACTCCATTCACACATCTGTATTGTCTAGCTATTGTATTGTCTCACATCTACACACAGTTTACACTACTGTTACTCTTCTTTATTGTCCAATTATTATATTGCTACTTTCATCCCTTGCACTTTGTTTAATGCTGCTTACTGCCACCTGTGCTATAATCAAATGTTAAAAACTTATGGCGCAATACTTGCCATTCTAGAAGGTTTACAAGACATCCGCACTGTGCTGCTACATTACATTACATATTGCGTTGGCCAGCTGGTGGCCTAGTGGTTAGGGCATTCGCCCTGTGACCAGGAAGTCTTGGATTCGATTCCCAAGACCACAAGGCACCTCTGAGGTACCCTGAGCAAGGTACCATCCCCACACACTGCTCCCCGGGCGCCATGTTCCTGGCTGCCCCCTGCTTCACTTGGTGAATGGGTTAAATGCAGAAGAAGTATTTCGTGCTGTGGTGTTTTCACTTTCTATCACTACATTTTTGTTGTGTTCATACTAAAATGTGTGCGTAACTTGCACTCTTTTGAATGTTGTTAAATGTTGCCCAATGGAGAAACGTCTCATCACACTCTGTATGTGTACACAGCTGCTGATGACAAAGTAACCTTGAACCTTGGACAGTACTTCACAGTGTAGATAGAATATGAAGCATACTGCGAAAGCAACCCAAGACTTTTCTAAGTCAAAGAAGTGAAATGTCCTCCTGACCTCAGTCTAACCGAGCAAGCCCTGCGTGAAGGCAATCGGCTCCTCACCATCAACAAGGAGACATAAAGTGAATCATGGCGGCAGTACAGGAGGCAATAGGCTACAGGCTAATGTTCACATGCTGCTTTTCTCTACAAACTCAGCTCTGGGGACTACCAGCATATGCACTGAATGTTGGATGCTGGATCTATACACCCTATTCGTGGCTGCCCTTCTCACACCTTCCAAGGCGCCTTTACACACCACTTGGCACTACCCTGAACACCTCACAGCAACCCCTCCCCAATCCACAGCTCCCTTGCACAAAACAGTAAATAAACCCTTGCTTGGTTTACTTCAGACCCACAACCCAGAATACACACACACACACACACACACACACACACACACACACACACACACACGTCGAAGTTTTATTGTTATGGCTGATTAATGTTGACGTATGTTGGTATAAATATATGCAGTTGGTTAAAAGATAAAATTAAACGGCAGAAATTATATGCCAACTGTCTGTATAAACCTGGATGCACTGAGGAGATGTCATACTTCTGTCCACAGACATCTCAGTGTTAATGTCTCATCTTAGTGGTAATGAGTGGAAAGCCTTAAAGTTGCATCATATTTATCTTGTATACAAACTAATTCTTAATGGTAGCTATAATCAGAGCATGTATGATATAAATTTAGATGCCTCCTTTACCAAGTAAAATGTCATATACATAAAAAGAAAAGCTTTTCTCTTCAATAAGCAATGGAAACATAAATAAGCTAGTTAGAGTTTCCTTGTTTTTTGTCTTATTTGCTGTCAGAGCTCAGTCCTTTTGCCTTTAAAGTGAAATACAAGTCTGTTACTTCTCTTTAGTGTTTTAAAAAATTCAGTGACCTGGCTGCTATTTTAGTGCTTTCAAATCCCTGATTGTAGCTTTAAGTGTACATGTGCCCATCTGTTTATCCTCACTTTCGACTTCAAGAAACATACTGCATAATTTATTTAAGGAATTCTATGTACAGTCTCAGCTTTATGTTCAAGGAAATGTAATGAGAAGAAAGAACATTGGAGTAGAATGATGGTATGTGAGGTGTCTCTGTGATAGGTGTTGATGATAGGTGTTGATGATGTGAAAATTATGCTGCACTGCTGGTATGCTCAATACGTGTGGAAAACAAAGCCCTGACCAGAGTTTCACAGAAAACATTTTGGTAAATTATTTACTTTTGTAACCACTGACTAAAGAACTGCTTAAGGAAAGCTCTGACACTTCATTTGGTTATTATATGATTATATGACTAGGCACAGTGTCTATTAGGAGAAATGTCATCATGGATCATGAAATGGTTTTACATATTGCAACATATTTCAGCCAACTCTCTCACCAGTTATGTTGTAAAGAAGGGGTCCCTGATCTTATTAAAAAAAAATTATCTTCATTGACAGCAGTCACTTGGTGCAATCAAGCAGTCAGAAAGGGCATAAAGAAAAATGACCAAATCCCAGTCCACTTTCATAAAACCTGCATTTAAATGGTTGCGAAAACAAATTACGGCTATCTAAGCTTAGCATGCAGGGAGAGGCGTCTGTGATAACAGAAAACACTCTTAGTAATCAAAGAGAAAATTTTGCACAAAAAACCCCACCCTCACAGGTGACTGTAGAAATCTATTTAACACTGTACAAGGAGAGAGGAGAGATGTCCTGTCTTTCAATCACACGTGTTGAGCAAATGGAAAGGAGAAATGCATCTGCTGATTCAAATTGATGAAAATACACACAAACGAGCTTCAATTTTGCTTCTGATTGGTTTGCATCAGGTGTTGCTGATTGCCCTGAGATGAGAGTGGGCTGGCAGGGCCTGTGTGCTTGCTCTCTCTCTCTCTCTCTCTCTCTCTCTCTCTCTCTCTCTCTCTCTCTCTCTCTCTCTCTCTCTCTCTCTC
>JBBJLR010000145.1:8236668-8247986 GCA_037577145.1 Brachypetersius gabonensis
CTCTCTCTCTCTCTCTCTCTCTCTCTCTCTCTCTCTCTCTCTCTCTCTCTCTCTCTCTCTCTCTCTCTCTCCTCTGCCCTCTAGGGGCTGCCATGCTCCACTCAGCACTGGTCAGTTTAACAAGCCCTTCAGTCGAGCCTGAGCCAGGCCATCATCACACTGTCCTCTCCTGCTGCCAGGTCAAGGATGTTTGACACCTTTCCCTCAGCCAAGTGCACACAAAGCCCTGTGTTTCTATCTGTCCTTTCATTCTCCAGCACAGTACAGCCTACTGTAAAGCTGCTGTCTGAAACACAAAAAAATCGTATATTGCTAAGATGCATACTGATCAGTCGTACCATGAACATCACCTGCCTGTTAGTCACCCTTATGCTATAGAAAAGAGCTCTGTCCCATAATGGTATGGACTCCACAAGACCTCTGAAGGTGTACTATGGTGTCTGGCACCTAGAGGCAGGGCCTCTATGGATCAGACTAGTTTGTCCAGCACTTCCCAAAGATGCTTGATTGGATTGAGATTTCTAGAAATTTGTTTAAGTTTAAGTAAATTCTAATTCAAATTCCAGGAAGTTTTAATGCAAAAAAATTTATATAAAAATAAGATAATTTCATTAGTGAAATCACTTAAAACAGGTAAAGAAATGCATATACTGACTAGTTTTTGCTAGTATTCGCTTTTAAAGATTTTAAAAGAGACAGTTTAACACAGTAAAAAACCTTAAGTTTTACGCAGATCAGCATTCGCCCAACGGTGGCGGTTGACAACACTGAAAAGTTGTCAACCGCCATAAATAGAAGAAGAAGAAGAAGAAGAAGAAGAAGAAGAAGAAGAAGAAGAAGAAGAAGAGCAGCCTGCAGCAGCATGACTGCTCCGTGTCTTGTCCTCGTATTTTGGTGTTTTAAACTTTTCCCCCCAATTTTTCAACAGTTATCTCAGTTTATTTAGTATTAGTAAGCTGTGCCCTGTCTAAATGTGGGTAGAGAGAGTGATTTCAATGTTTCTTTTGGGTAGGAGTCTTGTACACTGCTAAGTTTTCTGATTCTGATTATTTATTTAATGCATTAAACTGAATTTAAAATAAAATTAAAGTGTTCTGGGAGCATATTTGGGGGCATATATAGGGTTTAGGCATTTCTTTTACCAAAACACAACAATGCGGTTTTTCACTACACGCAGGTGCTCTTAGAACGTAACCCCTGCGAACAGCAGGGGATTACTGTATCTATTTTTTTCATTCTACCAAAATATCTGTCTTTTGTCCTGTTTGCACTTCAGTTCTGTTCTGCTCTAGTGTTGCACCATGGTCCTAGAGGCACATTGTTTTGTTTCACTGTGTACTTTATGTATATGGTAGAAGTGACAATGGTAGAAGTCACACTGGACCACAAAGAGGTATGATATATTTGTCATTAAAAATGTACTCTTATGTTCCAGAACTAATAATGTTTTCTAAGCCATGATGAATTAATGGCTGCCTTATTAGCATACTTATTAAAACGCTAGTAACCTGACACAATTTCATTTGATTGTTATGTGTCTGTGGACACTCCACTGCATGCTTTGCTAAGCGTTCCTGTCCTTTTGCTCCTTTTGCTGATGGTTGTACCCATTTTTTACTCTCTGTTTATTCTGTTTTTCATGTACATTGTGGTAGCAAGTGATTTACTGCTTAGGGTAATTAAACATCCAATTTTCAGGTGTGGAAAACTAATTGTCCCCTCCAGTGAACTCAATCAAGTTATACCGATCAATTATACAGATCAGTTAGGTTAGCTGGTGAAGTACTGGGCAGATCTGATGTGGATCAGGTCTGTACGATTTTAGAATTAAAATATAACTGGCAAACGGCAGAAAAACAAAACTCAAAAACACATTATGGTTTAGCAGTCATGACTGCACCATCTTAAAGGTGATGGATGAATATTTTAAGTGTTTAACCCTTTTTTAACTAATGCATTGGTGAGAATGCACTCATGCTCATGGGTAATATACTCTTTGACTAAGAATTCTCACTTTGTTAATTTTCTTTTCCATATCATAAATGTGATTACACTGGTGAGAAAAACCATTAAAGGAGAAAAGAAAATAATTCGTTTAAGGCTCATCATTTTAGCTTAGGATTTAAGAGTTAAGACTCCAGAAACATGGAAAGCACTTCCATGAAAACCTTATGAACCTTATCCTAGGTTTGTGAGAAAGCACTGCAGCAATATTAAAATATTTAGGATCAGTTATATTTTTGAATCTAAAAAGCAGGCATGAAATCTGGCATTGGTTAATACTTTTTCCAAAGCATGGCATTCACAGACCATAAAACCACTTACTAGTAAAGTGAACAAATTGATTTTCTAATATCAATAGCATCTGTCCAGTGGTGGGATATACTGATGCCTACAGATCTTAGAGAAGTGGAGCCTAGATGATAAGTTCAGAACATCTTAAAAACAGCAAGTGTTCCCTGGTCTGCAGTGGTTATTACCTACCAAAGGTGGTCAAAGAAAGGACTGCCGGTGATCCAGCAACAGGATCATCACAGTTTGCTGTGACTGGGGCTGCGTCATCACAAACTGCCATAATGGCATTATAATGTGACCATGGAATAATGTACACCAGTGTATACATGTATAAATTAAATGACAATAATCGGTGAAATGACAATGTATAGCTGAAACGACATAACGTTTACTTTGACTTTGACTTTGGAAGAAGTCTGCCTGTTTTGATTAATCAGTTTTCATGTAATGCAAAAGGCTGTTTGTTTGTCCACTGTTTTCCTGGGAAAGAGATGGACCAGGTGCACAACGGGAACAAGTCAAGGCAGCAGACACAGTGTGATGCTCTAGGCAATGTTCTGTTGGAATACCATCCATTGAGCATCTATGGAATGTGCTAAACAGACTAGTTCATAAAGACCCCACCTTATAATTTACAAGATTTAAGAATCTACGGCTAATAACTTGTGCCAGACACTAAAACACACATTCAGAGCTGTTTTGGCAGCATGAGGGGTCCAACACAATATTGAGCACGTGGTTTTAATGTTCTGCCTGATTGGTGTGTGTGAATATCAATTAAATTAAATTAAACTGTTTGTCTCTCTCTACTAGGGCTGTGCGATACGGCATAAAATTCATATTGCGATATAGATTGAACCATAGATGGTTGCCGGTATATATTGTGGTATATAATTTGATTTCTAAATATAAATGTAACTGTTTTTGAAAGGATATTTGACGTTAATAGCAAAGACATTGCTGAACTTACCATAATACTTTTTTTTTTATTCCTGAACAAATTAATTTACACCCAGGTATCTCAACCACTGGGCCACATACCATGAAGGCTTTTGATTGGCGAGTATAAAACAAAGACAGGCCATTGGTCAGAAATTTAACATATAGTGGAGCTTGTATCTTTTTGAATGTGTTCTCTTCCCCGAAAACCCCTCCCAGATCAGTCGAGCAATGCAGACAGAAAGGCGCTCTGCTAAGTTAAAAGAAAATGATGATAAAACAAAGCGAGTTGTTTTGGAGTTGTTTTACTGTGTTTTGAGCGAGTTTGGTCAAGTATTTAGTGCGCCTGGCCCGAAGTTGTTATTGTTTGAACCTAATGGTGATCCGAGGGGCGGAGCCGACAGTGTGAGGGGTGGAGCCATCAGTGCGAGTCGGTTGATCAGAGCCTTTTGTACAGAATGAATGCGAGAGCAGCGGTGTTGAAGCAGTTATTGATTTATAATTCTGTGGTAATAATAAGGATTTCTCCAAACAAAATGGCATCTCTGCTTACACTAAATGGTACTAAAAGCCGTATAGAACACTCATTTTTTATTATTTTGAGCTCAAATTCTGAACATAAGTTGACGAGACCTGTGGTTATGGGTTTTCAGTGTCAGAAGAAAAAATCTTCTGACAGGGACGATATGGATTGCTGAATTCAAAGAGGTTTCACAAACATAATATAAAGTCCGGTATTCCATCCTATTGTTGTTTACATATTTTAATTCTCTGCCACATGTAACTTCACAGTCTTAGCTTTAAAATGAGTCTAAGTGCAAACAACAATAACCTTGTATGATAGAATTGTGATGTTTTAAAGTTGGTACTTTAAATTCCAAGATGGCCACCAAAATAGGGTTGAAATCTAACGGTGGGCCTTGGCAACATGCTGGGATGGATAGGTGGGTCTTAATGCTGGGTTGAGATTGAGAACCATTGGTCTACACAACCAAATCAGAACAATTTAGGATCAGCTTTTTTGCATGGATATGGGACAGGCTGCTTATCAAAATGTAGTGTGTGTGAGACAGACTTTGTGTGTGTGTGTCTGTGTCATTTCTCTCTCCCTGGCCCTGGACTTTACTGGCCCTATGTCCTAATACATATGACCACTCTAGATTCACAGTGCCTCTTAATGGACAAGAGCATTGGGAAATAACTCTATCATACAGGAAATGATGTCTTGTGTTAGTCAACAAAAATGAAAAGACATTTTAGCTCTTTTTTTAGCTGTTTTTATTTTGTAAACCACATTTAGTGTCGTTTTTATTCGTCAACAATATTACATTATATATTTTATTATGGTTATCGTTACATGCTCATTGACCACTCTTTTAACAAACTGCTCCTCCATGCGCTCTCTGCTCTCGCGCATTTTCCAAAACGAATGCCTCGTTCTGCAAGTGGGTGTGGTTCCGTGCAGGTGACGAGACTCTGCGGTAGGCCAGTATAATCAAAATCTCTCCCATGGGCCAAATTTATATTGCATACCATGTATACTGCACTTTTTACTGTTCCACAAGATTACTTGTAGGAAAATTATGGTTATAATGGAGGTTAGACACCAGTGTTATTATATATGCCATGCAATATTATATACTCTTAACCCAGGTCAGTAAAAATTTTAATCAGTTCATTTAATTTCTTAATAACAGCATGTAATCAGTGATGTTTCGCTTAAGAACGCATCATGGTTTCCACTTCCAAGAACAATAAAACGGACCAGTCTGCAAATTTAATCACTGGCAAATACTAGAATTTATTCTATCAAAAGAAAAGTCCTAATTAAGAACAATCAGACTTGAATGATGGATTTGTTTGCACAGAAACTAGATCTGAACATGCTTGCCAGATTATTCATTTCTAACAATGTCTTAGAGACAGTTTGTATCTAAAAGGTACAAATCATTATCAGATTTTCCCTGATTTCACGGAAGACAGCAGCCAGATTAAGTGTACGTGTTAACACATTAGAATGTATTGCTACAAACAAATGGAAAAAAACTCTTATTGTATGATGGATTCCCCAGCGGGTTTAAGCAACTCTGTGTCATTGCATCTGTTCGAGTGAAATTTCCTCCTCAATGAAGCATGAAACGGATCATTGTCGAGGGAAGTACAATGTTGCAGTCAATGTAATGAATGTAAATTTTCTAGCAAAGGTGTTAACCATCCTCATGTGAATTAGGTTTCAAAAACTTGTACAAGATGTTTGGTACTGTTTGTTCTATTCCACAGCATGTTGGAGCTATTTTAAACCAGTGGATTTGCAGACAAACACAATCTATTTTTTCCAGCTTGTTTTTGGTGCGCTCTAGGTCTCTAATTCCCTTAAAAGCTCAACTTGTAAACTTGCAAATGGTAGCAAACTAACAGAAGTGGCTGCATTTCAGAAAGCTAAAAATAGTATCCTGGCACCCTGAACCATGTCACATGAGGTTGTATCCTCTGGGGAGTCAGAGTGTTTTGTCTTGTTAAGGAGACCAACTCTCTCCACATGTACAACATTACAGTGATTCATTCAGTCAGTTTGTTTATTTTTTGGGGTGATTTAATTTGTTTCAGAAAGTTATACTGCATGCTGAAAGATCATGAGAAGTAGCCGGTTAGCATCGCGAGGGGTGAAAAGATGAGAGGAGATAAGTTTGCTCAGCCTATGATCCTGGATGACCCTGACAGGATGTGTTAATATTCTGCAATGATTCATAGTGAATGCTCCACTACCAGCACATCCTGATCATAGATTTGGTCGTCTTTTCTTTCCCTAAAAGATGATCTGGATTTTAGCTATACTTCAGCTTTTGGCTATCAGCTGAACAAGAGAAAATAGTTCTCTACTAGCAATGCTGTTTACTGATATATGAAAGTTTGTGAGTCATTGTTTTAGATGTACTTTTAATGTTCTGTAATGTTCCACCTTTCATGATATTCCTTACTGAAGCACACATTTCTGTAGTCAAATGTAATTAACTTAAAATATATAGTAATGCATTCTATTCACTATTTAGAATACATGTATTAGTAGTATAACAAGTTCTCCTTTTAATGGTTCAGTCCTTGGTTTCTGAGCCACAGCTCATTTTGGATAATGGTTCAGCTTAAGTACTTCAGTTTTTCAATTATACATAACGTCAATGTACACACCACAAACTATATATACATTTTATATATACAATGAAAAAATGTACCGCATAATTATTTTTTAACAGGACTGTTGCCTTTAGGAGGTGGATGTCATATGCGCAGCAATAACAATGTTTACTGCATTATTAATTATGATTCTTGAATTTTAGTCTCTTTTAGCACATCAGCCAATTGTGCATTCATGTGTGTTTCACAGTGTCCAGTGGAGATCTAGGGTTTTTTTTGTATAATTTATATACAACTGTAATAAACCTCTCAGTTTGAGAAGCCCTGCTCTCAGTTGTAAATGTGTTCAACAATTCATTCTTTACTCATCTTTTACACCACTCATATACTAAAAGGCAGTCAGCTTAGAATTTCATAACGTGGCTTAAGCACATTTACCATAAATCCTGTGACATTTAACAGCAACAGGAATCATGTGGCCCTTGCACATTTAACAGTGATACGAATCTACAATTTGAAATGGGTGCATAACTAAACAGAACCATTGACAGGTGAAGAGAATAATATTGATGATCTCATAACAATGGCACTTATGATAGGGTAGTATTTATAAAGCAGTAAATTAACGGTCAGTTCTTTGTGCTAATGTGTTGGAAGTAGGAACATTTGGCAAGTGTAAGAATCTGAGCAACTTTGACATGGCCAAATTGTGACCCCGAGACAACGGAGTCAGAGCTTTTCCAAAACAGCAGGTCCTGTGGACAACCAACAACAGGGTCGTGGCCACCCAAGCCCTACTGAATGAGCAAGGTGAGTGGGGCTAGACCATTTCGTTCCAGTCCCACAGAAGAGCTACTGTAGTTAAAACTGCTAAAAAAAAGTAAATTCTGGATATGAAAGAAAGCTGCCAGAGCAGACATGTTCTTATAGATTGCTGTGTATGGGTATGTGTAGCCACAGACTGTTCGGAGTGCCCATGCTAAACCCTACCCACCACTGAAAGCACCCACAATGGGCATCAGGACTGTAAGATAAAATAGAGTGGTGTGTTCTGATGTACAACATTTTGCTTTTACATCATGTGGACAGCCATGTGTGGGTGTGTCTCTTACCTGGGGAAGAAATGGCACCAGTATGCTCTACAGAAAAAAAGACAAGCAGAGTCAAGGCAGTGTGATACTTTGGGCAATGTTCTGTTTGGAAACCTTGCATTCATGTGGATGTTACCATGATACCAACTTAAACATTCTTATAGACCAGGTGTGTCCCTTCATGGCAACACAATACCCTGTTTACAGTGATCACTTTTAGGAGAATAATCCACCCTGCAAAAATTGTTCATTTGGCCTCCAAATTCCTCAGATCTCAATTCAGTCAAGCACCTGTGGGATGTGCTGAAGAAACAAGTAAAATCCAAGGATGCCCTTCTCGCATTTGCGTAAAGCATTTGCTGATGACTGTGCCTTCGAACCACATTTTCCGAAATCTTGTGGAATCAATGCCTCAGTAAGCAGAACTGTAAAACTGCTGAACCTGTTTCATAATTCAGTTGTGAACCATCTTGATGTCTATTCTGTTTTTTGTATTTAGTTTTCTTTGTCTGTTTAATGTAAAGACAACATTGTGGTAAAATTCCTGTCAGGTTAAGTCAGCAGTGGAGGCTTCTATAGCACAGGCCAAGTAGGTTGTAGCAAATTTGATCTACAGAACAAAATGGCTTCCTGATTGTGGCTTTAATATTGTTTCCTGAAGTGACACAGCTAATACTTTGTAGCACTGAACCTCCCCCCATTTTTCTGCTACGTTGTTGTTGTGTTGTTTACGGATGATAGATTTTATCACTGAGCCCCAAACACCCCAGTAATTGTTTGTAGGATATATCAAGCCTCAAATATTGAACTAGAGTTGGAGTCTATTTATGAAAGATTCACTGCGGGGCATATTTGATCGCAGTAATAGTGCCTGTGTTTTAATTGATTTACTGCTGCACATCCCTTGTTAATTAAAGCTTCACAGCACCCTACATGCAGTAATAATGAGTGACTGGTAGGTTTTATAAAGTGTGATTATGCAAGACAGCGTTTTCATGGAGTCTTTACTCCATGCCCTTTTTCCAGGTCCATTGGTATGCAGCCACTACCACAGCCTGCCTCTTGCCGCTCAGAGGTCTGCCTGGTGTATATTCAGAGAGCTGTGCCTTGAATATTGTTTTGCTCTTCAAAAGAGAGTGCTGCTCGACTTGGAGAAATTCAAATCAGAGCAGACAGATTAATCAGTGCTTTGTTCGTGCAACACGAGAGGGAAAAGCAAAGCAGGTATGTTCAAAGCAGAGAATTTGTTACTCAGCCACACATGGCAGATACCATCTTGTCGTGCCTGCTCGATGTTCATAAGGCTGAACTTTAAGTCGCTGACATTGCTGGGGAGGGTACTTCGCATTGATTGGCCCGTGGTGTTGGGGGCTAGTGTGCACCGAAGTGTCATTGCGAGGAAATTAGGAGACGTAAACACCTGCATCTTTCTGATCCCCAATACTTCCACCCTCTCAACACATTTTAAATGGAGGGGAATGGAGACCATAACACTTATCACAGAAAAATAATGAGCTAATAATTTAGCAAGCTCACCACTTTGGCTCACAAAGAATTCATAGGCTTAGTGATGAGAAAGGGTAATGCGATTGGACTTCCTATGGATGGGGTCATAAGAAAAGCTATCCATGCTATCTCGGCTCTCAGAACCGACTTTGTGAGTTCATGAGTTAAGACCATGCTGATGAGCAGCAAATGTGGCCATAGGGCCCTTGAACATGGATGGCACTTAACCTAAAGTTGCTCCTGGGGGAGTATGTCTGAAATTGGCTAATATAAACTGCTTTGAGCAAAAGGTGTCAGCTAAATTACTCAATTATAATAATGAAAGCTTTAGAGGCCGCCCGCAAAAGAAGACAAAATTAGCACAAGCTATCGTTTGCCCTTTTGCATCCAGCGATCTGCTGCCATTACTTAGTGCTCCAAGGCAGCTATCCAATCCCTTTATAGGCTGTAACACCATGGGCTAAGCCCAAACTTCATTACTTGTAGCCCATAGTGTTTTTAGAGGGACCAATTTCCATTACATTCAAGTCAGAAGGTATGTTTCTGTTGCTACAGAATATCACACTCAGACATTGAGGTGGGTAGTCAAAAGTCCCCTTTTGGTGGATTTTGATGGATTTATAGGCTATTTCACTTATAATCAAGTAAATTTGTGAAGTGAACTTTTCTTCTGTTTCAGTCAAGTGAATTGTCACATTCACATTTACTTCAGGTTTGATTTTATTCTGTTTTTGATTAATTGTTGCTATTGTTGTTGGATGTTGTATCATTCTGTTTTTTGGACAAAGGAATTACAAAAAGAGAAGAAAGCACCACCAGTAACAAATATTAAGTAATTCTTCTGAAAGGATACCAGGTGTAAGAAGTTACACCTCTAGTTCTATAGGTATCTAAACCTTTGTAAATTTGCCTTGATCATAATAGTTCATTTTACCTCTGAGACGTTTGTTCTTTTACATTCGTTCACATTTGGCTATGAAGAAAGCTAAGCTACAGAGAGAGAGAGATGATGCTGATGGTATAGAGGGGAGACAAGGTGGATTGGAGAGGACTTCACCCCTGCATTGATCTTCATTTCTCCACTGATGGTCGTGTCTGAAGTGAGGAAATTCCAAGCCCTCACCCTCACTGAATGAATGGTCACAGCCCCTCACTTTAATGGAAATTTCATTTTGATTGATTCGATTGCACTTACTTTGACATTCATCAAAGTCATGGTAATTTCTGCATTAGCTCAGAAACATTATAATAGAGTGCATTAACCGAAGGCGTCTAGCGTCACACAGAATAACAAGAGCTTTGTGGGAACGTCCTGCTTTTTTTCTTTTTTTGCCACGATTTAGAGCAGCCAAGCTAAAAAGCTGACTGAATAATACCAAAAGGATTTCACTAAAGATATTAATGATTGTAGTTCTCACTTCTCACCATTTGACACTGAGATATGGAGTTTATCTTAGTCTAGTTCTCAGTCGTGATCCTGAAGGACTATTGTCCCCCACATTTTCTCCTACTCTCACACACCCAAACCAACTAAGTAACAAGCCCTTCCTTAAGTGGACACACACACACAAAGGCACACTCACACAAACACACACAAATAAATCACAGTGATATTTCTCCTTGATAAATAACTAAATACATTACAGGTTTAACCATGTAAAATAAATACATAATAAATTAATTAACTATATGAATACATACTTTATAACTAAATATCTGCTTCTTAGCATAAGGAAACTGAAGAACAAAAAAAAAAAAAACAATTCTAAATAATTAGCTTCAACATTTACATACTCATTTAACCTAACTCAGTGACAGTTGCTTTTTACTTGCTACACACAACCTTGTTTGAATCCCTCATTTGTGGTTGGCAAGTGAGTACGCGGTTGAGGACTGTGCTGCATGCGTGCTCACGTGGTGGTGGCCCAGGCTGAATCATTAAACAGAGGACTTAACACACAGAGCCAGACGTCCAGCAAATGACTGGAGGCCTTGAATCAAATGGTGCATGAGAAAGGCGAGCAGCAGTCTGATGATTTTGAACAGGTATGTGTCAGAGTGCTGGGCTAAATAATAATCTTTTTTTAGACGGACCTGTCCATTATGGTTAAAACATAGAAATGGATTCATGTGCATCTCGTTGCAGTACTGAAATGGTCCTCACACAACTGTAATCTGTAAAGACCTTTACATCATTTTAACCAATGCATATTATTTGTGAATAAAATCAATTTCACAAAAGCATAGGTGAAGATTTTTGTACAGTAAGCCGAAATGAAAAATCAGGGATTCAGCACTGTCATTTTGTTATTTAACATAGTTTCAGGGAGCATATCGGATATACATACATGCATA
>JBBJLR010000145.1:8248086-8259158 GCA_037577145.1 Brachypetersius gabonensis
ACACACACACACACACACACACACACACACACAGTACTACACACCTTCTCATTCAACGATTTGCTTTGTTCTTATAATTGCCTATATTGTAGATTAATATCGAATACACACCTATGGGGCGATGTGTTCGTACTGGGGTCTATGCCTCTGCGTAAGTTGAGTGAAACATAAATAAACACAGACAACACATAAAATCAATTATGTAGTATTTTTGTGTAACAGTATATATGGTTAAGATGTCACAAATCCAACCCCATATAATATTGTTGTTTTATGAAGCTTTCTGAAAGTTTTGTTATGGCCCAAAGTGGAGTTGAATAATTAAGCTCTTGGGAACTCTATAATGATCCTTCATTTACTTCAGCTGTGATGCAAATATAAACACCACCCATGAAGGTGTTCAAGGTAAGCTGCAATCATGGGAAAGACAAAGGAGCTTCCACAAAAGCTGAGAGAGGAGATTATACCTGAAGGCCTTTGGGTATAAGAAGATTTCCAAAACATTTAACATTCCAAGAGACACCATTGGGAGCGTTACAAGGAAGTACAAAACTCATGGAACATCTGCAAACCTGCCTGGCCGTGGAAGAAAGCCCAAAATTTCATCAAGGCCCCTCAGCATCTTAGTCAGGACAACTAAGAGAAACCCCTGTGTGACTGCAAGACACCTACAGGGTGACTTGATAAAGACTGGTACAAGTGCATCAGTGGCAACTATAAGATGTGCACTGAATAAACAAGTTAATGCCCGAACTCCAAGACACACTTCACTCTTGATCATAAGGAACGGCAACTTGCCAGGAGGAATTTGGATAAGACTACAGAGTTTTGGGAGACAGTTCTATGGACTGATAAATCCAAACTGGAACTGTTTGAACATACTGTTTGGACCAGAGGTATGTCTAGCATGCGAAAGGCCAGGCTTTTGATTAAAAACATACCATATATGTATATATATAACAGGGCTGTTAAAAATATTGCGTTAACTATTTGCGTTGATTTATTTCCTATAACGCTTTAAAATAAATTGATCGCGCGAATAATTTGAAAATTAAACGCCCCTCTGCATTGTAGTACCACACTATCAGTGGGGGCAGTATTACGCTACGCCAGCGACCAGCACGCCAGAAGAAGAAGTCACTTCTGCTGCTCAGTCAAGCTAGCGATGGAAGATAAACACACTCTGTTAAATGGACAATTTCGCTTTAAGTTACTACCAGAGGGGGATTTGGAAAAGACAAGGGTAATATGTCAAGGCGAAGCATCCCGGTGTGGCAGCGGTAGCGGAGGGAGGGGGTCTCCGACAGTCAACGTTGCAGGAGTTTGGAGCTAGCAACACTCTTGTTAGGCATTGTCATTTCATTTAAGTTATTTAAAGGTTTTTGTCAGGTTTGAAGATGTTATGCATTTTCTATTCAAAAGTAAGATTTGTTTTTATCTCACAGCTTTTAAAAGTGTGACAGAGTTGGGAAAAAACTAATAACCAAAGCGTTCTTTGTAAAATTGATGACTTGGCGTGTTTATTATATAATATATATTGGGATGACTTAGAAGCGCGATTAATCGCAAATAATTTATTCCAGATTTGCGATTAACTAGTTAATTTTAATGAATCACTTTACAGCTGGGGACAGGAATAGACTGAACAGACTGGAAGGGCCAGCTCTGTTCTAGGATGCCCTCTGGAACCAGTGGAGATGGTGAGTGACAATAGACTGGTGGCTAAGCTGTCATTCCTGTTGGACAACATCTCCCACCCCATGCAAAAGACTATGACAGTACTGAGCAGCTCCTTCAGTGGAAGGCTGTGACACCCACGGTGTGGGACAGAGAGATTCGGCAGGTATTTCCTTTCAATCACCGTCAGACTCCACAACAAAGACCTTTCAGATGACCACACATGCATAAATAAACAAACACACACATCCACTATACCACGGTAGTTATGTGCAATATTATTTGAGTGCATTTTTCTGGTGCATTTCTATTGTTTTTGTCAATGCCTGACACTCCATTGTGAACATGTATGTATATGTGTGTATCTGTTATTCAAGAAACCGGGATTTGATTCCCCAGCTGGGAAAATAATCCATTGCTGGAATAGCTATGTTGGTATAGTGGTAAGGCTGGGTTTGAGTACAGGCCAATGCATGGTGACCTGATGGTTAGGTAGTTGCCCCTGTGATTGAAAGACCATGGGTGTCAATCCCAGAGCTGGCACCACTGAGGTACAGGTGCTGTTTTCCTGGCTGCCCACTGCTTCTCTTGATGGAGGTCCAAGGCCTTTCTGGCCCTATAAGGCAGTTTGCTACACGTTTACAATTTTAAGTACTTAATCTAACCAAAAGCATCCACGCTAAAGTGACAAATATTGTTATATTCTGGAAAGCCTCCGCAATAATAATATGTGAGTATTATATAATAATACTATTTTCAAGAGGTCTTCAAGCAAAGTAAAAAAACACCCCCTAAATGTGTCTGAGCAAGACTTTTGAAGTTTGAACCTTGTAAACATGTGTGTTCGCTACACAAAGGTAAGAACAGCATTCAGAAAGGTTATGTAGTTTCAATGTAATTTATAAAAAGAATCACACTAGGTACTTTTTCTCTGCTTTTTCAATGCATATTCATAGATGGGTGTTTCACTAACTAAATCTTCTAAATCTTTTAAAAAATACTTAAATACTCAAAGTTCAAGACTTTTATTTGTCACTTGCAGTTGCATGTGCATGGTAGAACATAGAGCAGGGCTATTTAACTACAATAGCAAGTGGGCCGGATACAAAAGTCACTGGGGGTTCGGGGGCCACAGAATATCGTGCTGTCCAGGTGGGAGGGTGCCACCGTGATTTCGCGCCGGGTCCGGTTATGGGGGTGGGGGGTCTAGCAACGGTTCTAAACGAGAACTCTGACATCACAAGCTAAAAGTACAAAGATTGTTCCCTTGCTGTGTGTGATTTTCCCCTCACTGAGTGTGTGGCCAGATTCTCTTTCGTTACCGCCAGCTGTGCTCTGCATTAGGTAACACACCCATTTTCTGACAAATCCCGCCTTTTTTGGCTGCGATTGGCTAATAATATGGCAATTTCTGTGCTCGGATTGGCCAATCTTGGCGAAAGTAGCGGGGGGGACTACCAGCCAATCATCATTCAAATCCCATTGCTTTATCATATCACACAAATCACTCACTGATTTCCTGACAGTCTGGCGAGCCATAAAAAAATTCAAAAGGGCCGGATCCGGCCCGTGGGCCACTAGCTGAATAGGCCTGACATAGACTCTGCTATGTGTCAACACCACAAAAATAGTGTAAGTAACAAACAGTATAAATATATAAGTGTAAGTATATAAGTATAAATAAAAATACAATAAGCAGTCCAATCATGATGCCAAGCAGTTTCTTTTCTGATGAAGGCAAAGGTATTTATTACATGCAACACACTTTCGCTTTGTTGTCCTTCCCTGCACCTTGTATATGATCCTCTGGCCAGCAAAAAATAGATATAGCTTCATAAGCTAACCAAAAAAGCACCAACAGCAGCAAGTAAAACAGATATTAGGCTACTTACTCAAGAGAAGCTCCAAGTGCCTCTGTTCATTCTCGCTGTCCTCACCAGATAAATCAGACTGTGTGTCTAACTCTCTCTCCAAAGCCCGTTTTCAGTGTGTGGAACTAGCCTGTGTTTGTTTACAGCGGTGAAATGGGGCATGCTATCACTGCCCCCTGCTGCACAATGAGCCAATCACGCCACTGCTATTCATTTATTCAGATTGCTGTTTTACATCTGAATCTCTAGCGGGAGTGGTTACAACGGGCAGCGAGACAAAAAATTGCATGCTTCCTTTTTATCCAATTTACAAAGCGCCATTGATATATTTTATTTTAACATATTGAAAAGAACAGAATTGCACAGCTCAGAACTCTACTGTGAAATAACTTTACTCTTTGCCAAGTCATTTTGTGGGGTGTAAGTATGGGAGATAATGAGTCCATTATGAGCTGCAGGTGTGTTTGGTTAGGCACAGGTGGAGCCAGGGTGGAACTAGAGCAAACTACTCCCAGAAGAGAGAGACTATTCTGATAGGGAAACATGGCAAATCTATTTTTGACCACATGACAGCAAAAATCAGCATGATGAAAATGAATGATATATTATTTTCATACATTAATTGTATGTTTTAAAATAATGCATGCATACATTTAGATGCAGTACTCGCATGACTTACTTTGGGGGTTTTCGCATAACTGTACACAACTTTTTATACTCTGGGTTGTTTAAATGCTCAGTCTGATTTTAAAACAACAGTGTGACTTCCCAGTTCAGCTCAACGTAAGTGTCTTGACTCGGCAGCTCAAGAACCTGCATTTTCAATTGATATTTATGATAAGATCAGTTAGAATACAGTACACCGCCTTGCCATTTTCATTTAAAAAATATATATTCATTAATGCTGGGCAAGTTAACGCATTAACGCTGTCACACACAACAATCATGTGGCATGCGTAGGGTCCTAGAAAAGACGTGTGTCACAGGGTATACAAACAGGAAGCAGGTAGCAACCAGTCCTTAGTCACTGCCATTACTACCCAACCTAGCTCAGCTACCATCTTGCTACATTTTTGCTGCTCTCGTAGACACGGTGAGTTGGCAGGTCGTTGAAATTGTTAACTTGAAACAGGAGGTCATCAGCTAGCAACTCTGGAGCTTACACATCTCAATCTGGCTGCCAAGACACAGGCGCCCCAGACGGCAGTCCAAACCCCTTCTACTTTCTGTGCTCTACCCAAGAGCTCACTACCAGAAAAGTGAAATGGTGTAGACAGGAAGTGCAATGTCTTCTTGACTAACCTCTCTCTCGTCTTCGAGTTTCAGCCGGAGCGCTACCCTTCTGGCAGAAGTCACATCACACTTATTGTTTCCTTTCTCACAGGCAGGCAGCTGAGTGGGTTATGGCAGTCCTGAGATCCAACACCGATGCCAGTCAGATGGTCAGACAGGGTGAATAGGGAGGATCTCACCTCCGATGTGGACATAGGAGTCATCCTCTCCCAGCAAGGACCAGGCCAGAAACTGTATCAATGCAATTTTTTGCCCCACTCAACAGCGATACGGAGTAGGGGACCATGAGCTGTTAGCCATCAAGTGGGCTCTGGAGAAATGGCTCTCTAGCTCTAGGGCAGCAGTGACCAGTTCACAGTCTGGATGGACCACCAAAACCTCATCACAATCCACCAAGCCAAACTGCTCAACCCTGGGCAGGCATGTTGGGTTTTGTTCTTCGAACAATTTAACTTAACCTTGTCCTACCACTACAACTTATCCTGTTGCCTCTTAGGATGAGGGAGTTAGAAGATCGGGTCTGGCACGAGCAGAGCTTGGAGCCCCCTCCGGCAGGTATCCCACCTGGATGACACCCTCCAGTGGGCCCACTCATTGGTCATTGCCAATCACACCAGCACCAACAAAACTCTCTCAGCTCCAGCGCAATTTTGGTGGCCTAACCTGGCCTTTGATGGCAAAGAGCATGCACAGTGTCCGCCAGGGCAAGACCACCTACCAACAGTAGATTTCCTGCCTCTTCTTGTGCCATGCCATCCCTGGTCGCATATCACGCTAGATTTCGTCATTGACCTGCTGGATTCAGAAGGCAAAGACACCATCCTCATCATCATGAATTGATTCTCCAAGGCTCTCGGTGGACTCTCCACTGCCATGCAAACCCATTACTTAATTGACTGCGATTGGGTTTATCCACCATGCTACACTTGGCTAACTGTTTGGTCAGGAAAGTTCTTGTCTCCTCACTCCTGTGATAAACTCTTTATTTAATTAATGCTGACAATTATTTTCTTGTATATACATGCAGTGTTTTTTATTCCTATTATTTTGAAATCTGTTACTGAAAATAGACTGTTATCCTTCAATGCTGTTAAAAAGCATCTTATTTGTTTAAAGTGTTTCTGTCATGGACACGTCCTGTCTGAGGTGAGTAGGGATGCAAACACCAGCACAGACTTCTATATGTAAATCAGGGATAGGGTTTATTAACTCAGAACCAGGTTACAACAGAAAACAGACACAATGGCCCAACCTAAGTAGAAAAGGGGACAGGAACACGTGATACATAAGGTGAGGGTATGTGAGGATATGCTGGCATAACTGAACATAGGATAGGGACTAGTATAAATACAAAGAAGACAGATCTACAAACCAATAGGGAACACAGACAATGAAGAGATAAATCTGTACAGGTGAGGTGAGGTGATCAAGAGGTGACTACAGGTGGAACAAAACAAGCAACACAGTTCTTGAGCCTTTGGCGACCCCTGGTGGTCACAGGCAGGTACTGGTCCCAGTTTCCTGTGGTCACCGGCTGAACCCGTGACAGTACCTCCCACTCTAAAGTGCAACTCCAGGGCGCTGAAGAAAACACTCCCAGCCCTTCAAGCTGTAGGGGGGGAGTCAAGGACAACGTTCTGAGCCCCCATCCACGGTGGGGGCGGAGCAGGCAGGCTCCGACGGACGACGACTGAGTCGGAGGACCCATCCGGGAGGCAGATCCGGGCAGTCTGGCTGACAGTCCACGTTACTAAGACAGGGGTCCCGGTCGGTGTCCAGGTGTAGCATCCGGACTGGTGGCGTGAAGGTTGACGCGGGGAGTGGAGCGCCCGGCATAAAAGGTGACGCTGGAAGTGGTACGTCTGGTGGGAGAGCTGACGCTGGAGTGGGAGTTGGATAGAATGTGTTCAAGTCTGTCAGGGAGTCCCCAAGAAAGACATCTGGGTAGGAGTCCATCTGTGAGGTCAATAACTCCATGTCAGGTTTTGAGTCGGTAAGGGAAAAACTAGGTACCACATCGTGGCCAAAATTAATCAGGGATGACGGGGTTATCAGGTCCATGTCAGAGTCTGAGAACGGGGAAACGTCATCAGGGTTAGAGTCCGTAGAGACTGTCACGTTGTCAGGGTCAGTGTCAGTCACAGCAAAAGAGGATGGGTTGTCAGAGGTAGAAACTGGTGGGGAGTCAGAGTCTATGTCACCCAGAGTAAAGACCGGTGACTGGTCAGGAGTCAGGCCACCCGGTGTGAATGCCGGTGACTGGTCAGGAATTAGGTCACCTGGTACGGAAACCAGTAATGGGTCAGGAGTTGGGCCACCCTGTGCAAATACCGGTGACTGGTCAGGAATTGGGTCACCTGGTACGAAAACCAGTGATGGGTCAGGAGTCAGGCCACCTGGTACAGAAACCAGTGACGGGTCAGGAGTTGGGCCACCCAGTGCAGAAACCGGGGACAGTTCAGGAGTCATGGACAGTGAGAGGCGCGCTGGAGGACGTGCTGAACCCTAGGGCGGTGAGAGGCAAGTTGGACCCTCAGGCGGTGAGAGGCACTCTGGAGGACACGCTGAACCCTCGGCCGGTGAGAGGCGCGCTGGAGGACGTGCTGGACCCTCGGGCAGTGAAAAGCACGCTGGACCCTCAGGCGGTGAGAGGCGCACTGGAAGATGCGCTGAACCCTCAGGCGGTGAGAGGCGCGTTGGAGGACGCACTGAACCCTCGGGCGGCGAAAGACGCACTGGACCCTCGGGCAGTGAGAGGCGAGTTGGACCCTCGGGTGGTGAGAGGCGCGCTGGAGAGCTATCGGGTCTGAGAGACTGGCTGGAAGAACTGAGGGACCGGCTAGAGGGACTAAGAAGCCGGCAGAACCGGCCAGAGGGACTGAGGAACCGGCTGGACAGACTGGAAGGACTGAGGGGCCGGCTGGAGGAACTGAAAAGCCGGCAGGACCGGCTGGAGGGACTGAGAAGCCAGCTGGACAGACTGGAAGAACTGAGGGGTCGACTGGAGGGACTGAAAAGTCGGCTGGAGGAACAGAGAGGCCGGCAGGACCGGTTGGTTGGACCGTGGGGCCGACTGGAGCATCCGGGGGCAAAGAAAAACCTTACAGTTCCACCCTGCCGCGTTTCTTCCTCCTCTTCCGTGCTTAGCGCTTCTTCCGCGACACGGGCGCATCCACTATGAGGTCCTTGATAGCAATCCTCACAGGGGGGTCCTCCGGACGCCCGCTCCAAACGTGTGTGTATACTTTGACCTCTGAACCACTGTCGTGAAGCTCCCTGGTATTTCCCACGGCCGCCAATTCCAACCGTACGTAAAGTCCTCGTCCTCCGAACTAGCGGAGGGGGATTCGTACCGCCAGGAAGACGCCTCCATGGAAACGGTGATGGGGAGCCTCGGGTTCCAGATTGTTCTCGTGGATACGGCCGCCTTCTCTAAAGGGGACCGGCCGACACAAAGTCCAGTAACCCGGTACCGGATTCAACCAACCCGGAGAGGGAACAGAGGCAGGATAGTGGAAGTTTATGGTACTGCGGGAGGGATGCCAGCATTCTGTCATGGACGCGTCCTGTCTGAGGTGAGTAGGGATGCAAGCATCAGCGCAGACTTCTATATGTAAATCAGGGATAGGGTTTATTAACTCAGAAACAGGTTACAACAGAAAACAGGCACGATGGCCCAACCTAAGTAGAAAAGGGGACAGGAACACGCGATACATAAGGTGAGGGTATGTGAGGGTATGCTGGCATAAGATAGGGATAGGATATATAGGATAGGGACTAGTATAAATACAAAGAAGACAGATCTACAAACCAATAGGGAACACAGACAATGAAGAGATAAATCAGTACAGGTGAGGTGAGGTGATCAAGAGGTGACTACAGGTGGAACAGAACAAGCAACACAATTCATGAGCCTTTGACGACCCCTGGTGGTTGCAGGCAGGTACTGATACCAGTTTCCGGTGGTCACTGGCTGAACCCATGACAGTTTCCAAACTAAATGGTATTGCACCTTTATTCAATTTGGCAGTACATTTTTACATAAAAGTGCCCAGAACACTACTTTTGAATTAATTATTGAATTTTGCATATAAAATCATGTGATTAATCGCAATTACATGTTTTAATTGTTGCTCAGAATTAATATTGTTAAAACGATACATTTAAAATGTTTGCCAGTAAGAGGGTATATGGCAAAAAAATAATTGTGGGAGTTGTTAGTTATTGTTTGCTAAGTGAGGAGCATCAAAAAGTCAAATGGATGGAATGGATCAGGTGGTGGTTACTATTGACACTGGTATACTTTATCATGAAGCCAAGGAGGAGGTGGATCTACTGAGGGGGGCTCAGGGTGAGAAGAGCCATTTCCAATACTGATTAGTAGTTTTGGTACTTTGCGTTGGTACCATACTTGGCAAATAGCCAATAATGTTTCACCAGTTCATGATAAAGCAAACTCAGGGACCACTGTATTTAACAACAAAAACTTGCACTTCATGAAATATCCATTTTACATTTTAACCTGTGTACTAATGTAGTACTATAATATAAATACAATACAACTGGTACTATTTACTATTAACCTCAGTAGATTTTTATTTAGTCATTACATTGACAATTTTAGATATGTAAGTGGTCATACAGTACACCAAGGGAATTCACAGCTTCGCCTTTTATGGACTCAACCTGCTTGTTCGGCTAGCTAATTTTAGCTCATCACATTCTTGTGGCAAAACATTATTGTCTAGCTGACATTAGCATGCAGAATGCTGATGCAGCTTAATTAATAATATGTGATAATACCTGTTGGTTGTGAACGAACCAACCGAAATGCTCCAAAAAATGATCTAAAAACTTTTACATGAACTACCTCATAAATAAAGAACATTTTTGCCCTCTGCTGCTAGGTTTTTGGACTACGCGATATGCTGCTGTTTCTGCATAGCACAAGAAGAAAGGCTTTCTGGTTGTGTATGGATGTTTTTACTATGAATGCAATTAACAACATGGGCATAGATCCAACTGTTACAATCTTTATCTGACTTCTGTCTTATAAATTAGCTGCAGCTCTCTAGATAAACATTTCAGGCCTGTCAATCAATCTGAGGATCTTGCAGTTTTCTCCAACAGCTCTAGCGGGATTTCAGACGTAAATAATGCCTTTTGATCAAAGCTCACTGCAGTCATGGGGCCGGCACTCAGTCGCAGAGCTGCAGCACGGGTGCTGTTTGGAGTTGAGTATCAGAGGAGCCGTGATCCTGTGACAGCTGCCACCGCTCTCCAGAGGCCGAGTGTCGTTAACCCCGTCTGACAACATGTAAAATATCTGTTTACATTTTGGCTTGACAACAGGGCACCAACGTGTGCATTTCCCTCATGACCACATGAAATAACCCTGCCAGGAGAGGAACATTCCAATCTCCATTTATGGCTTGCTTTTTTTGCTTCACTCCAACAAGGTCAATGAAGTGACTTACTTGGGGAACATTAAATGTTGGAAACACAACCTCCCTGGGTACTCACAACGAATCCCATCTCACACACATAGCTGCGGCTGTCCATAAACATCAAGTACATATGGGCAATGTCATTTTAGAGTTTAAAAATATCTGTACTGATGCAGCCACATTATAAATGTCACATATATGAGAATATGTTGTCATTTTAAAACATTTCCCTGACATTTCTAAAGTGATTTTTGCTAGGTCATAAGGTGTATGCAGTAAAATAATAACTGACTTTACACAATTTTCCACTTTCATTTCCCAGTCAAGACATGTTTAACATCCCAAGTTTGCTTCTTTCACTCTGGAGCTAATCTATCTATCTGATAGATTATCTAATCTATCTGAAAAGTAATGGACACCTCACCAATTACCACCAGGCAATTTGCATGTTTACATCATCACACAATTGTCTCAAATTGTGCTGAGGTGTTAAAAGGCTTGCTCGTGTGGTTGTTAACACACTGTCATACTGTTATCTGTACAATGGACCAAAACACTACAAAAATAATAAATAATACTGAAGTAACATTAAATCAAATGTTCTTCTATTTCACGTTAACTACCTATTTATTTTTAAGGTGTCCTCCAAAGAGGGGGGGGGGGGGGTGTATATATATTTACATTTAAATTTATGGAATTTCTCAGAAGCTTTGCGACATCCATTCTCTAACTAAAGGGGACAGTCTCCCTGGAGCAACTTGGGGTTAAGGGTCTTGCTCAGGGA
>JBBJLR010000145.1:8282586-8294016 GCA_037577145.1 Brachypetersius gabonensis
AAAGACAATGTTAATAAAGTTATTCTTTGTTGTAAGTTCATCTATATTTCTTTCTTTTTTTCTATTTTTGTTTTCTTAACTGTTAATAAGGATACAATGTACATCATAAATGTTTCCCAGGAAGGCTGATTAAATGGGCTTAGTTCTGAAGCCAATAAGCCAAAGGTTTTAAGTTTTGATCTAATAAAGGTGTTGAGTTTGAATAAAAACCTTTTTTTGTGAGGAATAACAGCCAATTGCTCGCTCATTTTAAAGGCCTTTCATGTTGTATAACTCACTATTGATATAGTTGTTTAAAACACAAAAGTATGATTTATCCGATTACTCGATTAATCGGTGAAAAAAATTGACAGAATACTCGATTCCAAAAATATTCAATAGTTGCAGACCTAGTCAAGACTCTTCTCAGTCTTGACTCCCCAGTGGTGGAATAAACTCCCTCTTTTGGTCCGATCGGCAGAGTCCTTCACGCTCTTCAAGTGTTGCCTGAAGACCCACCTTTTCAAGGAGCACTTTGGTGACTAACTACGTCCCTTTCTTACTGCTTACTTATTTCTAAAAAATATGCGTTGTTCTTTATGCGTTGTTCTTCTCTATGGCTTATGTATTGTTGGGTTAGGTGCTGGTTAATTATTATTTGACAGTTGTTGTATAGATGCTCTGACTGCAGAATCTTGGTTAAATAGTTGACTCGGATTTAAGCTGTTTTCCAGGTAAAAAACAGTTGTGGACTTCTCAAGCACTGATGTACGTCACTCTGGATAAGAGCGTCAGCCAAATGCCGTAAATGTAAATGTAGTTTATGTCAGGAAACCCATATAAACAACCAACCAAATACATAATTAGTTCCAAAGGTAAGTCAACTAAAAGACATTTTTGTTCTTGTAGTATAGTCATGTGGAAACAACATCAACACTTGAATCAAGAACATTTCAAGGATTTCCAGGAACAGTTTGCCCCTTGAAAGAGACCATGAAAGAGAAGAGCGATATCTTCAGCCTTGTGATGCCACTACTCTGTGTGTGACATGGTTAAATATCATGCAAGAAATGTAATTTTTTTAGATGTACCACTATGGCTTTGTTCAAATTACTTATTATACACTTGATCTTTTCCTTGAAGTTTTGAAAGAAAATAATGCCAAACCATGTATTCTTACTTTCATCTCAGCTAATTATCATTTATACATACACTATATCAGAATTTTTTAATCTGAGTCATAATAAGTATAGCAGTGAATATTTCACCCAGGTGCAATAATTCAGAAACCTGTAACCAAAACTGTATTAAAACATGTCACATTAATCTCATGAGGGCAGAGGATCTTGTGACAAGAACATCTGGGGCCAACCACGAGAAATTTCAAAACCATGAAAAATGTAGGAATAAAGACTTATTAAAGTGTGAGTGTGAAATTTCTATATCAATCCAATCCCTCAGGGACAGAGAATTCATCGTTAGGAGAAATGCCGCTCTGAAATATCTTCTGGGCTTTTCAAATGTTAGAGGAAATTCTTTGGAGAGTACAAAATGAATGGGAATGCTCATATGGAGCTTTTGGGCAAAATTCTTATTTCGAAATGGTTATTTCTAAACAGAAAATGTACTTGATTTGTCAACCGAGAAAAAAATAAAATAAAATTTTGGTGTATTTATGTATTTTTGAGCACTGTTGAACTTCAATCATAGGACTTTCCAACAGTGACTTATGTTCATTCATGACACCTGGCAATGAGCTCACTGACCAGTCAGAACTTGGTAACAGTATTAGTGGACCTCTGACATCGTTTGCTGTAGTAGAATGAAAAAAAACATGTACATTTAAAATTTTAATGCAATAGACTCTAAATAAAGGTTCCAGCAAAAATGGACTGACACATTTTTACTTTTAGCCAGTTATTTCTTGTCACCAACACTCATGGAGTGCTCTCTTGTGGGTGCCCTCTGGCAATTTTCAACTTTTGGTACAGTGGGAGGAATTTGAACTGGCTTTGGCAGAGGGCCATGCTGTGCTTGTCAAAGTTATCTGATGGACAAGTCTGTCATTAGCGCTCAGACAGTAACACTAAAAAGTCCTTAAAAAGTGACCCAAAGGTTTCTGTTTGAAAGCTGTGAGCTAGGTAGCTAAAGAGAGGGGTGAACTTAGGAACTGTTCGAGTTGTGAAGAGCACAGAAACATTGGAAAATGTAAAGAATGCTGATGTCTCCTATGAAACCATTTTTGTATTATTAGTATGTTATTTTAATCATCAGTAATAATAATAATGGGTATTTATCACTTATTAATGTTACTAACATGCCAATATTAAACACCTGCCCAGTCTCTAAAAATATGTATTCATTTGTATATATGTTATAGAGATTACCTCAAAAATTGAGACAGGACACAACATAGGTAAACCATGCATTTTATGATCTCTGACTGATCATATCTTCTAAAGTTCAATAACAGCAGTGGCACACATACTGCAAACATGTGGTAAGGAAACCTTTTTTTTACATTTAAGACAATGTACTATGTATAAGACTTAAGGCTGATTGTGAAAAAAATCACAGGAGGTACACCATTACATACAGTGTGGTGTGGTGGGAATGATTTATGTGTAAAAATGAATCAATATAATATTATTTTGCCAACACGTGTTGGGATATGATCATTTTGGTTTTCAGTTTAGCAGGAGGTGTGTAGGAATCATTAAATAAGTAGCAAATTATGAGATCAGTAATGAACTAGTAACTAATAAAATGTCACTGTTTTATTAAATATATATTCTTACCCCTGCAACTGATTCCTGACTGGTTAAAAATTAGTTTTGTGTAATGAGCATAGTAACATGTTAGTTAGTAACATGTTAAAACACTATTCTGAACATTAAAAGGCACAGACTAGAGGAATTTGAGAGCAGCTTATAGAGGAGGCATATCCTCATTAGCATCAAAACCCAGCATTAGAAGTGTTCCAAGATGTGCATTCTTACAACAAATCATGTCTAGTTCTGGAAAATCTGATGTTACAATGGACCTTTTAACTTACCACAGCAAAGAACTACCACAATAACAATTAATATGTAGTTCATAGTTTTATACAGTGTGCGATTCAGTCCATGAACATAGTGTGAAGGACCATGAGAGTACGCCTCAAGCACTCTGTAGCCGAAAGGGAAAAGAAGCTGTGAAGCAGTCAGGTGATTGTTGGCCTCAAGGTAATGAAGTGAAAGGCTGGTAAGAGCACTATTTATGTTCTTATCCCAGTGTCATCAAAGCCAATGTGTAAAAGCTTGCTCTAACGTTCTGTTCCAAACATAAATTGCCTTATTAAAAATGAATGTGCCAAATGGGGTTCTTTTATAGCGATGCTCAGAAGGAACTACTTTTGGTTCCTTTAAGAACCTTTCAGAGGATATTTCTAGATGGTGTGAGAATGAAGAGGCTTTTTAAGAGCTGGCACATAATATAAAGGTTCTATATCAATGAAAGGTTTTTCCTAGAACTATAAGCTGAAGTCAAGAACCTTATATTTTTACGAGCGCGAGTGCACTTCCAATACTCATATGAGCCAGGGCTGTTGCACTGCACATAGCCCAGACATGAACTGCATCATAGTGCCTGGCACCTAATGTGGTAATTCATGTGACTTTGCTGATGCCAAAACAAATGGTGGTGCTTGGTGTGAGACGCATTATGACACATGCACGATGCAGTCTACACTGATAGTATTTGTGCATTGCATAACACACCCTTAACAGTGTGCTGCAAAGAATGCTCTACATAAACACCAGTGCCCTCAGCCAGCTGTGGCCCAACGATGGTAACCATCTATTCAATGGTAACTCGTTTTGGTCTGCTACAGTCCCTGGACTAAATACCTTCAAATAGGCGTCCCACTAAGAAGCCACGTATTAAATTAAAAGGTTTTGCATGAAATGCTTCTTTAAAATCTGACACAGTATTAAATTTGAATGAACTCTGGTTATACTCAGCAGCACACATACTAATGTGAGTAATCTCCACACACATCTTCCTTTTAGCTCTACCACCCGCTGGCTGGATAAATACAGTGTGAGAAAGGGCCGGCTCATGCCTGTCTCGCAGCAGATAATAGAGATGCAATCTGACCATGCCTGCTCAGCCCAAGCAAAACAGCAGGCTAGCAGCAACTTAACCTAGCTGAGGCTCATGACTGCTGGCTGTTCATTTAACCTATGTTTGCTTACATTATCATCACTGTTAACTATAAATAGTTAGAAATGATCTCTTGTACCCCACACATAACACAGTCATAGCCAGTCAAATTGGGTCCCTTAAGGTAAGCTTGCTGGTAATCTCATAGCATAAGCTGCAGCCAGGACGGCTGCTCCTAACACGCACATGAACAGAGCAATAGAAATGTCCCACAGTTAACTGGAATAAAATATGCTTAGATCGATTTACTTTAAAAGCTAATAATGTTTTTTCCCCCATAAAATTACCATTTATACAGAAACAGCATTTTCATCATAGCAGTGACAATATGCACACACTGAATTACAGATATGAAGAAGCTAAGAATTAAAAACTATATGCAATTTTTGCATTTATTACACAACACAGGAAGCTGCGGTAGCCTAATCTGTTCAAGATCTTTAGGCTCATTGAAAGTCAGAGTGAATCAAAGCTCATTTTCCTTCTGCACCCAACCTGGGTATGAGGCAGGATCTCGGCACAGTAAGACGCGGGTGGGAGTGGGAGGTGAAATACGATGTTATTAATTGTTAATACCCTGCCTGCTGGTGCAGAGTGGCATAGTTAAAAATCTGCGTTTCTATATCTATGTCAATGCGGTAGATATGTTTTAAGATGTATGAGTGCATATAATGTATACATCACTAAGGTGAGATGTCATCTAATACACTATATGAACAAAAGTATTGGGACACACCACTAAATTATAGAATTCAGGTGGCCACTTACTTACGGTGAGGGGCAGTTTTAATGCTTCAGCATACCAAGACATTTTGGACAACATCATGCTTCCAATTTTGTGGACACTTTTTGAGGAAGAACCATTTCTATTCCAGCATGACTGTACCCTGATTGAATGAGTTTGGTGTGGAAGAACGTGCCCTGACCTCAACCCCATCCAACACCTTTGGGATGAACTGGAACGGAGATTGTGCGCCAGACCTTCTCGTCCAACATCAGTGCCTTGACCTTTTAAATGCTCTACAGAATAAATGGGCACAAATTTCCCTCAGAGACTCCAAAATCTTGTGAAAACCTGTCCAAGAAGAGTGGAAGCTGGATAGCTGCAAAGTGGGGTCAAGTTCATATTTAATACTATGTATTTGAAAGCAATATCATTAAAGTACTTGGTGTATTGGTCATATATCCCAGTACTTTTGTCCATATAATGCATGTAGCCTACAATATATATGTATGAACTCTTGTTTTATACTGTGAATGTGTTGTCACTGTCAAAATGATAACTTTACAGAACAGGCATTGAAGCTTTGAAAGGAATTCAAGTAATTTTGGACCATGTCATTTTAACACACTAAAGGGGCAGTGGGTATTTTTAAATTCATTAATAAAATAATGAACAAAAATAAGGTTATACTACCAATCAAAAGTTCTCAATCAATGATTTCCTTTGTTTTTATTACTGTCTACATTATAGATGTCACGGTTCGGGCAGCCTCCACCAGGTGGCACGGTGTTTTTGTTTATTTAGTTGTAGGGGCTTTTATTTTGATACTCGCCCTGAGTACCCTGGCCTGGGAAATGGCTTCAGCTGTGGGTACTCGGGGTGAAGTGATTCTGTCTTTGTATTGGTTGTGTGTTCATGTATGCTTGTATTTAAGTTCTGTTTTGTGTCTCCCTCACTGTCGGGTCATTGATTATGTCATGTGAGTCAGTGTGGATGTCTTGGTGTCTGTGTTCTGTTTTCCACGTCCTTGTTTCCCTGTATCGGCCGTCGAGCCAGGTTTTTGTTTTCTGTTTATTATTAAATAAAGTTCCAAGTCAATGACATGGCTGCTCCCTGGACTCCATTCACACCATCTTGGGTTCACGGGAGCCCCCTTGACAATAGATTAATACTAACAAACCTATTTTACCTATTGCTCTGACATTTTTTTCAATCAGATTCATGAGGAATCGACCTGGAACAGTATTTAATTCACAGGAGTTCTTCGTCAAGAGTTCATTAGTGGAATTTCATGCCTTCTTTATGTGTTTGGGATCATTGGTTGTGATGGTAGGGTTGGTACACAGTTAGTAATCCTATTTGAATACGGTTTTACTCCACGTTGTAATGAACCACTTAACTAAGTAAAAAAAACAATAGTCATCATTATCTTATTACAAAACATATTCTGGGTGGCTTAACTCTTTTTTATTTACTCCATAATTCCATGTGTTTCTTCATCATTTAGTTTGTTTTCAATATCAATCTACAACATAGAAAATAATAAAAACAAAGAAAAAACATGGAATGAGAAGTTGTGTCCAAACTTCTGACTGGCAGTGTATGTACAATAAAACATTCATGTATGTCTTATTGTGCACGTAGAATACCTGGGAGAGCCAGTTATCTCCCACTATTTTTCCATTATTTTAAATATATACCTGCCCAGTAATAGAAGAGAATCTCCAAATGTATGAATCTCCAAACAATGGGAGGCTTTTTTCTAGAAGATGCGTAAACAAAAGCAGTGTTTTTAAGATCTAAGAAGCACACATACAATAAACAAATGCAATCACAGTACCGAGCTGTACTGTATCTGTACTGTGGAGTACTGTCTCTTGAAGCGTTCCTTTTTCATCATGTCGTTTTCAGACAAGAAGCTGTCTCACTCTCCTCTGTGACTTGGGACTTAACCACTAAAAATATTACAAGGCTTCTGTTAATTAATTCATGAAATGACTGAATTAATTAAGGGATTACCTTTTGATTGCTCTAAGTGAACAATAACTTATTAAATGTAATCGCGTGGTTTGCGAGGTGGGGAGTTTAACACTCCCTATAAAGCAGTGACCTAAAAACATTTATGACACACAACGGCACAATTAGCACTCTATAGAAAGAGGAATAACAGTTATTCCTTATTGTTTAATTGCTGCTGTTCATTTCAGATAGATTTTTTAAATTATTTATTCATTAATTAATTCATGAATATATGTTTTCTATATTTATTTGTTTGGAATTATATTTATTTAGCATTTGATTGGGCTATTTATTTGTCCTCTATGTATTTATCAAAACAGGGTCAGACATTTTGAGCAGGATAGCCTTTACTTTAAGAAAGCATTCGATGGTCTCTAGGGGAGGTGTAGGAAACATGGCTTAAACTGCGAGAAGAATTGCCTTCTTGTGTCATCAGCGGCCCTGGCGGATTTCCGTCCGCTCTGTGCTCACCAGAGAAATAGAACTTTTCAATTTTCACTGTTGCACACACTGGGGTGGCAGAGTGTACAGTTTCTCAACAAAAGCAAATTATCTTTAAAGGAAAGAGCCCCCTGATATTTCCCCTCTGCGCATGCTGATTCTGGCTGTCATTTCCAGACATGTGCCCTCTCGGTCTCATGATGCCGTTTCCCTCCCAGTCCACATTTCTCAGAGAAGAAAAGTTTCCATCCAGCCCATTATTCCAGCTCAGGCTTCAGATTCTGGAAGGCTCACATCTGTCTATTCTGCTCGTCTATAATTACGCTCCTCGGTCCCAGCAACAAACTAAGTACATTACACCCGTGGGTTTGTTTTGGTGGCTTAAATTTGGCCTCTTTGTTTTGACATGATGTCATTTTCTGAAGCGAAGCTTTTGTTTGTTTGTGTACAACTCACAAATGGGAAACAATCAGCATTCTCTGCTTTCTCTATTTGTATCTCTTCAACTATTTATTGTAAAATGCAGTTGTTGGTCAACGTGATGCAGTTTAGCATGTTTTTTTTTTCTCATCTGTCCATCTAAGTGGGATTTTTCATGAGATAAATGCAGAAGTAGAAAATGCTAGCAGTATGTAATGGTGTGTACACTTACTTTACGTACTAGCCACTTCATTGTCTTGTTGGTTCGTTTTCGTCAGTGGCCAGGACCACAGGACTACTGTTGAATGTGTAACAATGCCACAATTGATGCACCACTGCTACTACCATGTGTTTCTGATGTGCTGAGAGTGTTTAACCACCCTAACAATATCTGATCAGCGGTGGTCCTATGCAGGTGTCCCGTTCCATTGATAGACAGAGTAAAGGGTGGCTGATGATGTATGCATGACAGATGGACTACAGTCAGTAACTGTAAACAAAGTGCACCTGTCTGTGAGACACATCTAATAAAATGGCCAATATTATATTAAAGGTACAGTATACATCCGAACATATTATTACTACAGACTTTGAATTGTACACATAGGTATAATCCCCACAGAAAAGATGAAAATTATAATTATAAAATATAATGGAAATATATTGGAAATTGTCATTAAAATTTCCTCTGAAAGGCATTGCCTGTAGACGGGGAGGCTCTGGAGGTGAGGCTAGGTCACAATGCTCAATGCCAAGCATTGGCAGAAGCTGTATAAAGTCCCCCAGCAGTGGGCTGTGAAGCAAAACAATTGCATTCTTTGGAATGCTGAAGCTCCATCCAGTAGCTTTGGGATGAGCGAGAGTGGCTGTTGTCAGTATCAGTACCTGACCTTATTAATGCTCTTGTGGCTTATTGTAATCAAATCATCACTGCAATGTTTCAGTATCCACTGTGAAGCCTTCCCTAAGAAGTAGAAGCTGCTAGTGCAGCAAAGGGGGTACAAAATCTCTATAAATACCTGTGATTTCAGAAGAAACATTGGAACAAATGTCTCCTTTTTATATTGTAGATGGAAACTGGAAAGTTTATATGGGGTAAATGGGATAATGAGATAATTGTAATGTTCTGTTAATAGTGTGGATGTTTCTATAAGTATATATAAAAATCACAGCTTTCATTACAGTGTGATACATCATAGTGCACTTTCTGGCAAACTGGGTTTTCCTTCGCTCTTCCAAACCAATAAATCACACGCCGGCAAATTCTTTGGTTTGTAGTCCCCCTTTTCATGAGTAAAGGTTTACAATATTCCTCTAGGAAGACAGCACTTACAGGGTGCATTTTGGGGAAACATTTTTCTGTCCATAGTTCAGGCAAGGTAAGGTGGCAGACTGTGACCCAGTGTGGATGTGGACACTTGAGAAGCTGAGCTATGGAGCGGTGACTACAGCGGAAATCCATCAGGCAGCTATCTCAGAACACCAGATTAATGCAGGTTCACCACCCTGCACATACAACGGAGTGTACAGCAGCCTGATAAAGCGCCTTAGCAAAGAAAATTGGACCTGAGACCACAAAGATCATGATGGAAATTGTTCTTTTTATCTACTTTCTATATTCAGGTGAAGTAATTTCGACATACAAGCATTTTGGCAATGTCCATAAAACATATGAAATATGTATCTTTAGTTAAACATGTGCGGAAAGAAACACAAATACAGTCCAATGCACAGGTTTAGGCATCCTAATCAAATTACAAAACTGTATAATTGCTGTTTATTTATTGATATTAACATATTGAGGAAAAAAATTAAACAAAAGCTTGTCTGTGTAGAACTTATGGTACATATATTTTATGTTTTTATTTAACATGCAAATGAACAGAAATTGCTCATGAACAGTGAAAAACAAAGGAATAAATAGATAAAAGTAGTGCACTGCTTAAGATAGCAATACAACAATTAAACAGTATAAAAATAGAACAGTAAGGCAGGCAAATGAGAAAAAATTGCAGGTAATAAAAAGAGCAGCATTCAGTTGCTATATACAAAAGTAACATTATGGACAGTTTTCTGCTGTATTAAAAGGTTGATGTGCATTGCTTGGGAATAAGGTGCTCGTATGTGTAGTATATGTGGAGGCAGAGCATGTCTGTGTGTGTATCCACATGTGTGCATTAGTTATATGTTACAGTTGGGTTGGATTAAGTTTCTTTTGGAGCTTCAGTTCGCTGTTTTTTCTGTGATTTTATGCAGTTCACTTAAAGTAACGAAATGCAATTGAAAACCTAGGGCCAGAATTCACTTGTACACAGATGTTTTATGCATGCTGCTATTGGTGTTTTACCTATGGAGACAGTTTGCAGAAAACAAACACGTGAAAAAAAAGTAATCACACATGCCCTTGGTCCAGTCTTAAAAATACCAATAAAAAATGCTGAAGATCTCTGGTTGGGCCACTAAACTGATACTGTATGGCAAACTGAGAATAGCCTCCATAACCCATGAGTTATCACCTGAAAGTCAATTGCTGAAGTGTCACCCACTTTACAGCTGCCATTGTCTTTCTTCCACCTGCATGGAGTGCACCTGTCCTCTTTTAGGATCCGAACCTGGCAAACATCATACACCAGAGACACACGAGGAGAGGAGCTTGCAGCATCTACAAAGATGGCGGAATGCTGTTTGTTTGAGAACTTTTGTCCCTGACCAAGGTCATTTTTATACTGTGGGCTACTAAAGCCTCAAGTTTGTTAGGCCACTCCCAAGCCGCTGTACAGGGGAATGCATCCACCAGTAATGGAATGAATAAAATGATTTATTTAGTATGTGCTCGGAGGATATTTGGCATGCTTGGCTACGTTTAGCCCATAGCCTCATCATAATGAAACTGCAAGCAGCCGAAGACATAGACACAACCTGCTCTGCTGGAAGAGTCGAGAAGAGAATGCAGCGCCCCCCCGGCTCTGGTAAATGATGCTTCTCATCCTCAGTCACTCTCTCATTTCTCTTCTTGTCAATACCTCCTCTGAATGCTCCATCGAGCCTCTGTCTGCCTTGGTGTAAGCCGCATACAATCTGCCTTTGCAGAGAAATGGCGGAGGGATCGTGGTGGGGATAGCTTTACTTGAGGCCTGGATTTGTGTTTTTAGCTCACCCATGCTCTCGCGCTCATGGAAAATGTGTTGCGACTGACTGTCAGGAAAATATATTGTAGTGTGTTATTGTTGCTGCAGTTCCTTGTTGTCGTGGCACCTGGAAACCAGAGAATGGAATTGTCAGACCCTGACCCTCTGTCGCTTAACATTTTTCTTGCTCAGCCAAGCAGCACAGATACTTGTAGTGATGTTCCGAAGATTTTAGGCCAGATAAGGTGGAGTGTGAAACTTTTTCTGATAACCTGTGGCTGTGGTGTTAGAAATATTGTGTTTACCTCCACTTTATACTGCATTTTATCCAGGTCTATTGGGCATGTTTCTTTTTTGTTGTGCTGCAAAAGGTACTTTCTACACTATTAAAATTAATCGCACCTTGAAGTCTGTACTAAATATACTGTTTTTAATACTTTTATCAACATAGGAGTAGAAAAATATGTTTGCTTTGTGCAGATTTATCTTTATTAATGGTAAAAGTGGAATAACACT
>JBBJLR010000145.1:8318059-8330337 GCA_037577145.1 Brachypetersius gabonensis
TATATATATATGCACATAGTTGTCAAAAACTGTGTGTGCTTAAAACAGTTGCCTGTGGATGTACAAACTCTATTTGTCTCCTTGTCATGACGTCCCACATTATATATAGCATCACACTGGAGTGTGAAAGCCAAAGTAAGCCCAATGACAGCAGACTGACACTTCATTCATATTTCAGACCTCATTCGGGGACTGATTTAGAACAGCAGGATTTTGTATGTAACAGACAAACAAAAGTCAATTAAAATGAATTTTGGGGGTTATTTAAACTGTGTCACAAAGCATTAAACACAACATCTGGGAGATCCCTGCCATTTCTTAAACAGACATGTATTAATCGTCTAAAGAGTGGTACAATGACAATATCACATCTCTCCGGCACATTCTAAAAGTGCATAGGTCTTTTGGGCATGCAGGTTTTCATTGTAGATCTGCAAATAATAAACGTCGCTAGTGGGTAAAACCTAATATCTTAGAGAGTGTCAGAACCCTGCATGCACTTTATGAAAAAAAATGATGAGATGCTATTACATATCAAGTAGACTGAAGAGACCCACATCTCTGCAGTGTGCAGAAATTTTCTCTCCCCCTCACTTGCCGCAGTACCAGCAGAACATGTAACTTGTCATGCAGGTCTATAATATGGCACATTTAATATTAGGGGATATTTTAGTGACCAAGGGGCCAGTAATTATCCGAGTCCAAGGAATCCCTTGTTAGATGGAGGTGCCAAGACAGAGAAGTATGTAGCAGTGCCAGGGACCTCCCACAGTGCTTTTAAACAGAACCTAGCCAGGATGCTTTGAGACGACAAGGGTGTAGTGCCTCTTCAGCGTGACCAAGAAATTGTTCTGTGGGATCGTGGCAAACAAATGGTGGCTTTCTCAGCTAAAGGAATGAGTCGGCTTCTATGCTTCCATCTTTAATTCACTCTTTTTGATTAGTATGGGACAGAGGGTGTGAGATGTTTTCTGCTTGCTTTTGGCAGGAACTGAATTAAATGTGGAAGGGAGTGTGTTGGGATGCTCCTGTCTGACTTACGGCGGATGCCAAAAGCAGGCAGGCGGAGAGGGAGGCACATAATCTAAGTCATTATGCGACATGAATGGACGGAATGTGCAACCGTCTCAAACGGACAAAGTGATTTCACAGCTCACTGATGCCCTTTTCTAGAGATGGCAAATGAATGGCTCAGCTATATATTTTTCCCCGGCACTGTGTAAGGTCCCCTGAGTGGTCTACAGTTAGGCTGTGGAGAGAGTGAAGCAAGCTGCCATTGTGGCTCCCACCACGTCCCTCATCACCCGCCCCAAAAAATAGAGTTCAGATCGAAGTTCTGTTCAAGGAATGCATTTGAAAGGAGTGAGCCATGCCTATTAATTCCTGAGTGGGTCGTTATCAATAAGTGTGGCTCCCTCCTCAAGATGGATATTCAACTAATGCGTGTGTCATGTAGGAACACAGTTGTAAGCAAAAGTTTGGCCACTCTGGTTAAATCACATTTTGTTGATCTTCAGAGAATTCTTTAAGTGGAGAATTTCTATTTATTTGATATATTTAACATGTTAAAAATAAAACACATGATGTATTATGCACACATTGTCATTAGCCTTTATGTATTGGTTACATTTTTTCCCGTTTGCTAGACTCAGGAGAAATTGTGCGGCAAATAATGTGCGTAAATGCATCATTGTTCCCGTAGAGGATGTCAACTTATTTTCTCATCAGACTACAGGCGCGTAAACGTTTGCATATGGCTGTATAGTAGGTGTACACTCTTAGGAAGGTTCTTAATTAGTTAATGAATTGGATGAAAGGGTAGGATGAAAAAAAATCTTAACATGATGTGGAGGTTCTTTAAACATTCGCTTGTTAATTCTTGTCAAAAATACAGACTAGCAAAACACCTATCAATTATCTTTGAAAATAATTCCCCAAACAGCTTACAAGGAGTGCTTTTTGTTCCATTTGTGCTCCCTTTTTTAATTTCACTGTGTGGGTGGGCACCTCAATCTATTGCATATTTATACAACCTCTGGGTCAAATGTAACAGTTTGGTTTAAGTTTAGTTTTAAGGACGGCAGAGAGCTGCACATAACCATATATTAACATGTATGAGTCCAACACCAGTGCAGAACACAAGCTTGAAATGAGCTTAGTTATTTGAATATATAAATTATACAAAGTTATCTTAATCTTAGAAAAAAGCTTAAATACACAAGTGCTAATAACATGCTACTACAATATTTAAATGTAGGCTTTAGATTTAACCCTACAGCTGTTATGTGAATAACTAAATCCTTGTGAGGACGTTGAAGAATACTTACACACTTAGCTTGGTGAAAAATTCAAAGAGGATTACAAAGTTTTCAGTGGGAAATCCCATAGCAGCCACATGTCCATGACTATATGCTTATGACTATATAATTAGGTGTATAATTATTGCTACTCATGGTAAAGACGGATAAAAAAATACTGAAACCATTAAACATTTGTTTAATTAGCTCAGTCTCACACTAAAATTAACGTTTAAAGTAAATTTAATCTAAGATGAGAACAATACAGAATACAGAGCCAGGAATCTGAGACCAGTACAGAACAAATGTTTTGGTCTTTTCTAGCTAGAGATTCCAAACCATGACCAGTTTTAGATTCTAGTACTTCATGGAGTACATGATACCAACAAGGTCCTCAGAGCATCTGGAGGAGGAACAAGTTCTTCCACTATATCTAAACCAACTCAGATTAAGTTTGTTTCTGTGTAACTATCGTGCTTTTCACTCTAAATGCACCTTGTGTGTTTGTTGCCAAAATAAATTGTGACCATAAATCTGACCATAAGAATTACTTCCAGCAGCGTCTGGCAAACTCCCAGGGCTTATTTTTATGGCTAGATGAATAGAAAAGACTTTACTCTGGAATTCAAAACAGTGGATAGGAGCATTTTTTTAGCATTATCTGATGAACTGGGATAACTATTTTGATTCATTTAGTTAGTGTATTCACTAATCTTCCATATGGTAATGAATGACTAAGGGTATCTAGCAAATGAGTCACTTCGTATTTCTACCCCTGTTAAACTGAAAATCCATGAAAGATCACAAGTTAAGAGAAATCACAAGAATATGCAAATACTAAGATGGCTTAGTCTGAGGCAGCTGGTGGCCTGGAGTTTGGGGCGTTGCCACTACAATCGGAGGGTAGTGGGTTTGAATCACAGGACTGCTCATGGCACCACTGAGGTTCACTTGAGCATGGTACCATTCCCACACACTGCTCCCTAGGCGCTGTATTTCTAGGGCTGCCAATGTTTTAGACACATGTGGTCTGTAATTGTGACAAATCTATTTTTGCTAAGAGTTTGTACCATACTAATTTTCTTATTTCGGTGTTAGATTTCTTTCATATTTTCAGTGAGACTGAGATTCCATTCTTTGTTTTTTGGTGTTACAGGTCGTGTGAAATTAGATATGACCACAGGCATAAAAACATACCAGGAGTGCTGAGAAAATAACAGTCACTTCAGAGGCACAAAGAAATTCATTCCAGTATGATCGCATTATTTGGAACTGAGCAGAAGGTGACCATGACTTACTCCTTCTGGCACCCTAAAAGCTGAGTAAACTGTAACAACATTGTTCAATAGAGTGATATGTGAAGGTGGTTTGATTTCACAGTCCATTAATGTGCAAAATGGGGTAGACTGTGCTTTGCTTTAATCAACTGGTATTTTAAGGCCAAACAAGTGGAAAGAAAAGTTCTTGCAGGAACCAAAGGTTAATCTATGGCATATCACCATGTTGCGTTAATGCAATAAGAGTAGTCTTACCCGTTGGGATGTCTGGATGTCTTCATTAATGAGAAATCCCATTCAAATCTCAATCCAGTGATTGTGTTACAATGCATATGCATGCTGATGAGTACAAATCTGATTTGTAATTGTACCACATCTAATCTGGTGTGATTAAGCTAAATTAGAATGTGAAATTATTGTGAGCAACCACATACAAAACAGATTTGAGGGGAATTTAATCTTTGCGTAATTTCATAAAAGCATTAGCAATTTGCAGCCCTAATGTTCCAAATAAGAACACCCTTCAAAACATATGTTTCCTAGTTATCATAATAATGGGTCACTGGTTTGCCTTGTATTATATATTAAATTTGGATATCGAATATAATATTTCTTTCACACTATTACAGGGTTTTATAGTGAGTAGTATAAAGAAGGGATGGGTCTGTGTTTGCAGGAGCATTGATTCTTTTCTTAACTGACATCTTTTTTTAAGTGCTTTCTGATCTCCCTTTGTCTCAGAGCCTCATGTCTCAGCTTTCAAAAACTGCCAAACACTCTGAGGTCTAGGTGAGGCAAACATGACCACAGCAGCAAAACAAAACGTCCACATAGAATTTCAACGACTTTCACACATGCCACCAAAATCAGAAAGCGAATGCAGCTATTTTATCGATCGCGTTATGCAGCTTCAGTGAGAATTCCTCAGTATTGCTTGTAGAAGGACAAGCCTTATATCTGTGGGATTCTGAAAAGGAATTCCATAAAAAGTTAAATAACCAGGCTGGCTGGATTGTTAACTGTTAAACTGTTGGTAAAGACAAGGAAGGCTGGATACGCATGAAAAAATATCCAGAGTTGAATTAATGTATTTGATTAGCAGCAGTGGTGATTTTACAGACGTGAACCTAAAGTTAGAAATTACAAGCTCCAATTGGACTGAGGAATCACAGACTAGCTAGAAATACGCGAGTCCACCTGGCTGAACATTCAAAAGAATAGGCTAATGCCTTTGCAAATGAGTAGGTAGCAAGTCTAATGATAAAAAATGGGCTTTCCTATGCAAGATGATCCGAGGCACATGCCACCTCCTTTCTCCATCTCCTAGTGTGTCTTCAGTCCTCATTTTCTTGCTGCTTTGCTGGAAATGATTGGATTAGCCATGCACATTTCATCTCCAGTGTGCTCACATTCCAGCACAATTAGTCATTCCGAACAGACAGGCGGACGAATAAAGGCAGCGAGCCCCAGTCATTGGAGCCACTCTTATCACCCGAGTCACACTAGTTAAATCTACGGGTCCTGCTTTGCCACATGCTAAATGGAAGACAAAAGGTTTTAGTTGTCATGACAATTACAAGGAGGCTCCAAGCTGGGGTTTGATTGCCTGGAGTTATTAACTAGTGGTAATTAAGTTTGCATTATTCTCTGAAGCAAGCTTTCTGCTGTGGTCTGTCCTCTGCAGCTGCACGCTCAGCACCGCCCACATTAAAGTTCTGGCACTTAGCGGCACACAGGAACCGTTCTCAGCTGACCCCTTCTGTTCCACAGACGAGGGGCACTTGGAATAAATCCACGATTAATCAGCAATAAGGACGGGCGGGCGGGAGGGCAGGAGGGCGCAATAACCGAGCTGATGGAGAAGGTCAATCGAAACCCTGGTCTGCAACGGATATCAAACCGATTTGGCGGGAAGCAGCGTCGAAACACTTCTGCCATTCTTAATGGAAACGACATGGAGAAGTGCACTTCTTCTGCTTCCTGTTGTGTGAATGGCCTGGGTATGCATCATCAACTGCCTCTGCTTCCAGCAGGGATACTTTACAAAGGGCAGTTCAAGGAGAGAAAGTAATATTATGAACACGGTCATTTCTTTAAAAAAAAATAAATAAACAAATAAAAACACACTGAGCAAGAAACCTCATAAAGACAGAGTTCATAATATCAAAATCGGAAACCATTTTGGGGCATACTTTCACAACATGCCACATTGTGTTATTATCGAGAGTTTCTTGCTAGTTTTCCCATGCACAGCCTCTCATGGGTCATTAAAGGCAGGAGAACAAATCTTCATCTCAAGGACACTACACAGTTTCTAAGCAGCAACACTTGTCTCCGGGCTTCATTATATGCGGTACCTCCAAGGTTTGCCTTCCCTTGAAGCCGCTGTGTACGAGCGGGTGTATTGAGCGCACTTTGTGCTCTTACATTGTGACGGCACAGACAACTCGACTGGAGAGCTTGCCAAACGCTGGCTCTCCAGCACCCGAGTGACAGCCCCCAGGTAGAGCTGTGCAGCAGAGAACAGAGTGTGTCGGTGCCCAGATCATACTAATGCAAGCCACACATATATTCTGTCTTTCTCTCCCTCTCTCTCTGTCTGAACTTAAGAAATGCCAGAACCATGCAGGAGCACACCACAGATCAGCCCCTTAAAGCCAGGCTAAAACTGGAAAAGTATATCTTAATAACAGGATGAGTAATAGCTGATAAATACATCTAGAGTTGAGCTTATTGTCAGGAATACCTACCATACGAGTGCATATTTACTCCTGCACATGTGCTACTCCACAATATACCAGCTACCTTCTACCCTTTCCATAAACAACCATAATAGGACCACTGCTAACAAAGGCGGTGTGATAAATTATCATTTTCCTCAATAGAGAATGTTAAAAATGCTAAACATCACATTTAAATCTGAAAGACGGCTTGCGAACCTGACAACCTAAGTAATAGTTTGATATAATTGTTTTAAAATGACGGCAGCAGGTTGTTAATTAGGTTGTAAACAGTTTATAGCTCTTTTTAGAACGTTCACTGCACTGTGGTTGCACTGTGCAACAATCTCTTTTCTATGTTTTCACCATTAGCTTAATAAACAAATAAATACTCTTTAACAGTTTACTTCTAAAACCATACACAGTACCACTTTAGAATTATATTACCCATAAAACGGGTTTATAAATGATTTATAATCATGTTGTTGATTCGGTTGTAGACTGTTAAAAACTTTATAAACACGTTATTACAGTTGTCGTACATTGATGCAGGATTTCTATTTAGCAGTATGTCAGATCTTGCAAGTTGCTTTGCTTATCTTGGACCTTTGCTTATCTAGACAGAATGTTAAAATGTTGAACATAATCAGTTTTTTTAACATGCTAATACCATTAAAATACATTTAGCCAAATAGTGAGCCTGCATCAATGTATGACAACAATTATAACTTGTTTATAACTGTTTATTAATGATTTATTAACGTTCTATAACCAAATTAACAACCTGATTCTAAACCCTTTGTACAGGCAGTCTAATTCTAAAGTGGTACCATGTTTGTTTAAGAAGAAAACTGTTGAGTATTCATTTGTTTATTAAGCTGATGGTGAAAAGTGAACAAAGGGATGGTTGTAAATACTTGTGTAAGACCACAGTGCAGTGAATGCTCTACAAAAGAACATCATTTGGAGTAATTTCATTAAACAATCAATTTATGTTTCAGGTCATTTAATAATCATTCGAAGGCTTTTAATCATTATTTTTACTGTAGAAATAATAAACAGTTCCCTTTTTATGTCATATCAGTACTGGTATTCATCCAAGCACTATTATCAGATCAAAAATAAAAGCAGGGGTACAGCCCAGTGGTATAAGAGAGTTTTAACACTGTGTATATTCCACATTGATCATAGGTTTGGCAACATAATACCTAAAGAAGTGCCACTTCTCTAGTTATACTGGACTGTGTTGATATCTCAAATTACGTTGAAATGCATATCAGTGGTGTCACATTGAAAGGGGTTTATAGGGTTAACAGACACATTTGCACTGTTGTTGGATACACACTGGTTGTTTAGATCATGGATGCAGACAGCATGGACAAGCATGGCCTATCGTAAGGGAAAATGCATTCACAGCATCACTAATTCTCCGAATCAAAACTTCGCCCGCTGACCCCCGAACACCTCCAGTATTAATGTCTTACAAACAGGATGCTTTGAAGTCATCCAGATGGTGCCCCGTATTATTATGCATGCTTGTTGTTCTGGCTGCTCCATGACCTGTAGCTACAGCTCAGACGCCGTTTGCGGTGAATGTCAATAATAAACATGCGAGCATTGCTTTTGAAACTTCAAAGCAGCCTCAGAGTCTCAGTACACAGAGACCCCCCCCCCCCACCCCCCCGCCCGTCCGTCCCCTAAAGAGTTCATTTAATTTGCCTGCCTCTCTCATAATAAGACCATGACAACAAGGATGCAGGACCTCTGGATATCTGTATTTGCACCGCTTTGGGTTTGCTCAGCAAAGGAAAACCTTTGAAATGATTTATGTAGCCACATCATTTTATTCTGAATTGAACGTTTCGATAAGGAAACTGTGGGCAGAAAGTCAGAATGAGTAGATTTTACAATTCAAGTTATTGTGATTATTGTTGCTTCTTTGTTCTGCAGTAATTAGAGGGCTTGCTTTAATCAAATCCTGAGGTCATGAGTGACTGTTTCTTTCTTAGAACCCGTTTACCTCTACATACAACCATCAGGATTGTATTCTGATCGAATTTTAGTCACATGCGTTTACAGCTGGTAGTGAAATTATGTCTATGCCTAATACACAAATCCAACACAACCTCTTATATGCATACATGCGTACTTTGTATATACTACCCTGCGGATTATCGGGCCATTTTGTCCTCTAGAGGCACTGTGTATGTTTTCTGTGATGCTAAGGGTTACCCATTAGCTTAGCATTTCTTCACAAACACTCCCATTAATTAATGCATAAGCTTTCTAAGAATAACACAAACCCTGTCTAAGAATAACACAATGTTCATTCTAAAAATAGCACGTAGCCTTTCTAAAAGTAACAAAGTATTACATCAATTTCTGTGTGGGTTAATTCTTGGGTCAGACCTTACTAGTGTGTAAATTAAGTAGGTACTTATATAATGTTCTTTCCATAAAATAAATATATTATTTGGCCAGTTTTCCACAGGATGTGTGTGTGTGTGTGTTTGTGTGATACATTTATATTTGTATATCTGTTTAAATTATCTAATGCCATCTTATGAAGAGGTTTTAGGTTTTAGACAGTTAAGACATTTTTAATTACAGTGTAAGAGAACAAATGCAAAAATATGAAAAATGGTTGACAGGCCAAAAATCCTTGTTTTGGCCTGTAGCGTGGTTTTCTTAAATTCGCTAAAAATGCATTTTGGGTGTATTTACATTTGCATTTTAATGTGAATAATGCCCTTATGGATTCTAGTCCATTACTCTATTCAGTTTTTTTATTTATATAGTGCTTTTTACAACAAATGTTGTCACAAAGCAGCTTTACAGAATCCTGGTCTGAGCCCCTAGTTAGCAAGCTAACAATGACAGAAGGGAGGAAAAACTCCCTAAAGCTGGAGGAAGAAACCTCGAGAGGAGCCAAGACGCAAAAAGGGGACCCACCCTCCTCTGGTCAACCTAGAAAAAGATAGTCTTTATGGAGACAACTAGCAACAGAAGGCCTTCGTTTACAGACTTAATCAGTGCTGAACAGCCATCTATGGCTATGAAACAACCAGGTGTAAACAGGGTCTTTGAAAAACAGCAGTTCCGGTGGATCAGTGGCTGGGAGAAAGAGTTCAATTGCTTGAGACCAGGGGTCAAACACTTTGCTGACAGACCTAACTTCACTTTGCTGACAGTCCCCTCATAAATCCCTTCAACTCCATAATGTTCGTTTGCTGGTTGAACGCTTTTACTTATGGCTCAGTGCCAGTTGTTGAGCAAGTCGTCTTCTTTTAGCTCCATAAAAGCCAAAACAGCTCTTGTTGTACAACACTGACACACTGGCATATTGGTCCCAGCCTCAGAAAGCCTGTCTACATAAGTGAAGGCGACCAAGAGGGCCAAGCATGGAGTCTCTGCTTACGCTCAACTACTTTGGCATTTTGTTTGGGCTAATGAGAAGTTCATATTACAGGTCACACTGGCACACATCCACTGCACTGAGCCATAACTGTAAGTGTGCTTTAGTCTTAGAATTCCAAACCTGGTGTTAGATCATCCATTACTGAATGATTGGGAGCAAAGCTGTGGGAATGGCTCCCCTTTTTTCGCAAGCAGTTACAAGGGGGATAGGTTAAATATCCAATTTCACTCAGTCAGTTTCTTCCACAAAAAGTAAATATCCCCAGTGAAATTGCTCTGGAAGTCAAAAGGTATGTTCGACAGAAAAAGGCACTGTGCCGAAAGAAGGGTACATTTTTTTCTAGCAGAAATATCTTCAATTCTAAAATCAATTCAAGTCATACAGGTTGGCCATGTAGGCTGTAAAGCATTACTCACCAGCCCTAGATTTTAAAGTTTGTTCATTCTAACAATTACAGTCCCATAACAAGTGAAAAGCTGGACTTTCATCTTAAATGAGCATTTTCAAACGCACAGATTTGTGGACCGATAGTGATAGCAGGCATTATGAAATGAAATACGGTGACTTGTCTTCCATAAACAGGGCATATCTCAGTGTCACCATGCTAATAACTTCAGGCAACGTACTCATGCTATGTAATGGGCTAAGGAAGGAATGATAAAGTGTGTTTCCTTTTCTTTTCTCCTCACTCCGGCTCTTAAACCTCCGAAAGGCACCAGCCGCAAGATTAATAATTGATGACAGCTCGGTGTCTATGCCGAGAGAGTTTTCATTAATATCACAATGGAGCCAATCTCCCAGCTCAGCCCTCTCTGCTATTGTTTCTCGGACAGCTCCTACACACACTGGAGCTCCGGCATACCCCACTGGCCTCATACCAGTTCTCCCTTTTTCTCCATTTGTCATCTGCCTTCTTCCCATGTTATCTTTCCATTTATCAGTAACGTTTTATTACAAATAATTATGGTGGAGCCATGTATGACTGTGCATGCTCTCTGAAGCATGATTGAGCTAAAGAAATTATAGACACCTAAAACTAAGGCTCCACAATATGGACAAAACACTGGTTCTGTGATTATAAAAACAATCAAACATGAGAAGAAGTGTGTTATCATGCACCATGACAATTGTCACAGACATGGTGTTATTGGCATTAACGCGTGACCTTCTATTGCTTTTGTACTGCAGTTCTGCAAAAAAAGAGCACTGGTCAACAGGTTTGGAATTTTATACAGGTATGCTGTCTACATTCTCTTCTTCAGAATAAGGCCTAATGGTGGAATATTATCTTACAAAAGTTATGTTCTGTTTTTGAATGAGTAGAAAAATAGCTTGTTAATGCTTTGCTGCATTATAGATTGTAGAGCAAGATATTAGCAAGATATGCTAAACAGATTGAGGCAATTACTGATGTACTGTTTTCAGAAATAGCTTAGACTTTTCAACAAATCAGATTACATCGTTGGGACCAGCTGCTGTATGAAATTCTAGGTATTGCAAATGCAAACCACCTGCTTAATTTATGTTTAAAAGTCCATTGGTGAATTAGCATTTGCCAATATAATCTCTATTTATCAAAACACCTACAGAAGCACTGATCTGTAGCTATAATTGTCTAAAATTCTCACAACACAGAGTAAAAAAAGTTGCAGCTGGTTTGAGCAATGCTTCACAAGGGGATCCTCAGATGGTTGATATTTTTGTTGTATCCCTTTGTGTTGTGATTGAGCAAAAACATGGACTGTCCGTGAGTCCAAAATTGCAAAGATGACCATTGCATTAATGATTAACAAACGGCACACTGTGCAGGCCTACTACAGACTCTACCACCGGAAAGTGATGACTAATCCGCCCTACTAAACACGAGGTCTCAAGCAAGGAAAATACATCAAAGGATAGCTCAGTACAGAAAGAATTTTCTCCGTTGGTCTTTGAACAGGGCACTTTTTTTATACCTGTACATTTTGTGCTTATGACTCCAGACTCCAGACACTTCTATATTAAACTTGAGTGCTTGCATATCAGACTCAGATATCCATATAGCATGTTTTGCCTGTTTTACATCTACACTGTTTATGATCGAATCTAACACTGATTCTGTACTGCTGGTTTTGCCTTGTACATTTCAGTTACATACTGAGAATATGTGAATTCACACACTGTGGGTATGTACGCTTGGCAATATCAGTTTACATTCCATATATAACAGTTTGTGATCGCCTTGTATACACCGGTTATATCAAGACTAATTCTACATGCATGCAAATGGACTTGACCTGTAAAGTAACTCTGATTGCTATTCTCAGGATGTTTGAGAGAGAGAGAGAGAGAGAGAGAGAGAGAGAGAGAGAGAGAGAGAGAGAGAGAGAGAGAAAGAGGCTCTCTACTATACACATCATTGTTATCGGATTATCTAAGGGGAGCAATCCTCCAAATATGACCAATCCAATTCATAGTCCAATGACAACAAAGCCACTGTGCATTACTTTTACACTTGATATTACCCATCTCCCTCATTCTCTCTCTCTCTCTCTCTCTCTCTCTCTCTCTCTCTCTCTCTCTCTCT
>JBBJLR010000145.1:8345231-8360828 GCA_037577145.1 Brachypetersius gabonensis
TATAAAAATAGGCTTTTAGAATATGCTTTTTTTTTTTACCAAATCACAACAGTGCGTTTTTTCACTATCCGTATACTATATTTTTTGTCCTATATATACAAACACACACACACATATATATATATATGTATATATCTCTATATATATATATATATATATATATGGATCTGCAATTTCACTGGCAGTTGTCTCAGAGACTGTGTCTTACAGAGGAATACATGAGCTCTTTGTACAAAAGCCTGTCTTTTGTATGCATTCCCTCACATTCTGCTCCCTTCATAAAGGCTCGCTTAGCAAAAAAAAAAATCTTGTGCGTAACCAGGCAACGTAGGCTGCCCTTGGTACTCACACTTGCAGCAGATACAGTCAAAATTGTGGCGAATAGAATGTCAACTCACATTTGAATGTGGACGAGACTCATTTGGCACTCTGAGAAGTGTGAGGAGGATTCTGCTCCATTCTCCGTGATACGTTCCTGGACCAGGGCTTTATGATGCTGCCACACCACTGCCCTCTGCTGGACACTGAAAGGCCATGCTCGGTCTACCTAATGGGAAAATAAAACACTGTTCACATCCCTTTCTCTTGGGGTTCCTTAAGATTCTTTATTTGTCACATACTCACTTATACACAAAGTTCAAGATTTTAGCATGGGTTTTCATACTGTCCTGAAAGTATTTTCTCAAATTGCAAATCGCTTTGGTTAAAAGTGTCTGCCAAATTAATGTAATGTAATATAATGTGACATAATGTCAAACGTGCAGTTAAAACTTCTTTGAGACTATGCAATTTAAGCTAAAATGATTAGTGGTTCAAACAAAGTAAAACTATATATTTAAATGATCATTACAAGTGTAAACACAGTCTGCAAATGTGAAAAATAGATTGTTGTAAAAATGTTGTTAGGGGGTTTTCTTTAGAGGTTAAAAGTACACTCACAATGGAAAAATAATACATAACTTGTCTATTTGTGCTCTCCCAAACTCCTTCACAGGATAACTGCCAAACAGTTTAAACCACTTATTACTAAGTCTGCTTTAAGTGCTAATACAAACTGGTTGATTATGGCTGTGTTGTGACCTGGCAAGTTTAGGCTAAATACAAAGTATCTAAGATTAATTTATGATAATGATAAAGGCAAGAATTTCTATCAGAACTAAAATAATGACAGGCATTGCTATAATGTGTTTCTCTAATATGTTGAGCATTGATGGTGTGATGTGATCAAGAGGGCTCAAAACATTAAGCGGTATAAAGATGGTATAAAACATTAGGCCTTGGGAACTGACCTCAATCCCATGGCTAGAGAGGAGGGGCTTTTTAAATGTGTGCTGAACTGTCTGTAACCTTCGGCGGCAGACAGGGAGCCCTTTACTCCTCACCGGAAACATCAAAGATAGCTTTAAACAGTCCCTTCCCCTCTCAGTACTGCGGGACATCCCCTGCTGTTCCGCCAAGTAACTGTGGATCCCTCTGTCTTTCTCTAACAGACCTGGTCGGTCTAGTCCAGGGATTTTCAGACTTTTTTTACAGTCAGGGACTCCTTTCAGTGTTTTAACATTTCAGCTGTTTTAAATAACTGTCGGTGGTGGTTTTCTGGATAGAATAAGCAAATTATTCATTTTTTAAGTTGGCCAGCAGGGCAATATTTTGTCCTGATCAAGATAAACTATCCTAGGAGTCATAACTATTAGTCATAGATTTTAATTAAAATGATTAAATATGATTTTATTGTTTCACCGTTACATTTATTATTTTTTGCTTTTATCAGTTTATCAGAATTAAATACTGTGCTATTTATTATGTGCCATGATGCTACACATTTGTTGTATAGATCACCCACTAATTAAAGTCAATCCCAAGAACATGATATTGACCTATGTCAAGGTTTATACACTATTGACTCAGACAAAACTTAGGTGGGAGTGATGGACTGTCTTTATTATGGATGTGATGTGACACTAGACCTTACCCATTTATCATCATTTTAAAAATAATAAATGAAACAGACCCCTGGCTGTACATCATGGGCCCCTTGGGGTCCACAGATTCCCCTTTAAGATCAATAGGTCTTATCAGCCACCTACCTGTCAGTGGCCAAGAGAGGAGGTGCATTTGTTCTGCAGGTTTATCCCCAGCTCTCTGTAACTTTGAGGACCTGTGAACATAATCATACTATCATTTTCATCTGTAGCACTTTGTCATTACTCACTGATTCACTCGAGCTCAGATTACTTGAAAGATGCTATTCTTTGCACTGCCAAATTTCCATGAAAGATGCAGAACTTCCTGAGCTCCCGCCTCGCCGTTTCTTTTACTGCTAGGCTTGCTTGGCTGTGGCAGTGGCTTTTGTAGCTCTAATGACAGAGGCAAGAGTGGAGCATCTTTCGTACTATTTGATGTGTCATGATTCCAGGCAGGGGATCCAGGGGAGTGCAGGCAGAGGAGGGTTCGTCCCGTAGGTCTACCCAGAAACAGCTGTTTTGTCTCTAATTAAAGGACTGCAGCAGGTGTCACCTGAGCCCCGGCGGTGTGGGGGCACACCTGGTTGAATTAATTTGATCTAAAGTGGTTGAGACAGTGCTGTCTATGCTCTGGTATGGCATGCAGACGCTGCGCTCACATCAGGTCAGCGGAAGCGGACACCTGCTCAAGCAGAGGGGTGAAGATGCTTTGCGCGGCTTTTCATGGTGGCAGGGTCCGACGTTCACTCTAAGCCCGGGGGACTTGTCATCGACCACTCTGACAATGAGGCGCTGTGACACCAGTACACAAGGCAGGAGCTTTCTGAAAGAAAGCTTTCCAAAAACTCTTATTAGGATCCCTTAAATTCCCTTTAATTCATTTATTAATGTTGAGCATTTTAAAAAATCTGAAAAAAATGCCCTTTCAGAGCACAAACGCTGTTACTGGGGGCTGTACCTTCAATAATACATCTACAGCACTTTTATCATTGTACCATATTAATTTCCAGCTATATATTCACATTGCATTGATACCACTGACTATAAGCTTTTTATATTACTTTTCTTTTTTTAAAGCATTAGATTTTTTAAGATTACTAATATGGTCCTTTTGCCTGAGGAACTGTCATGGAACTTTTAATGTACATAATTGGATCTTAAGTACCATGTTGTGTCTTTGAGGGTACATTTTGAATGTGGCAGTACTTTTTTTTTCTAACAGAGTATGATACATTTTCAGTAACTTTTCTCAATTCTATGATATACATTACTGTATATCAACTATAAAAAGTTTGTCAGGGATGATGTCTTTAATAAGATTTTTACACATAATCTCTATGAACTCTCCAGATGGCAATACAATTACCACAGGATGAGAGTTTCTAGTGGTTGTATTTTTCTTTGAGCATAGATGTTTCAAAAAACATGAAGTTGATGAAATTGAGCATATGTGACTATAACGATATTTTTTATCCCTTCATCTGCCATCATAACTTAAGAAAAGCATATGGGATCAGGCTTTTCTGATTGACATTAATGTTTATTTTTCTTCTCCTGCTGATGCTCTCTCAGTATGGAGACACATTTCTGCCAGACAAACCAAATGAGAGGCTCTTCCAAAGCACATACTGCTTCACAACTCAGGAAGTGTGTAATATTCACACAAACTACTATAAGAAACTATAATTGTTGCAGTGATCTTTGTTTCCAATACACACACACACACACATACATATATATATATATATGGAGAAAAGACATAAAACAATGTCAAAATAATTTTCTAAGGGTTAGGTAAGTATGAGACTATCAAGAAAAAAGAAGATCAAGTTAAATTTCCAATTCATGAAATTGCTCTAATAAGCTAGAAGGAAATATAGAAAATAACCTAATAAAGGAAACTTAAGAAACGATTTTTTTAAAGAATGTACCAAAAAGCTTTAACACATTTAGTCTTTCGTTTCCACACACCATCACCAATGCTGGAAAGATGAAGGCTGGTAGTTGCTTCCTTCGTGACAGTCACCTCATCTTTTTGAAGTGTCTTTAACACAAAGCTCGGCATGCCTGGAGGAGAACACAAAGCTCAGCACGCCTGAAGGAGAACAGGTAGTGTGCTGCACATAGTGGTGTGCTGCACTACTATCGCTCAGTATCATAGTGGTGCAGCACACTACTAAGCTGCTGAGTGATAGGGAGAAAAGGAGACCAGTTCTATAGACCCAGCAAGAGCAATGACTTTCTTGGACTAGTACATGATCTTATGTTTATAGGGCCTAAACAGATGCACATCCATCACTCTGGAGGCCCCATCTATATTTTTTTAAGTTTGTCATCAACACAACAAATTCACACAACAACGCACACATTTTGGTACAGACACCACAACGAATGTAGAGATAATGTAATGTAACAGCACAGTGTGGATGCTCTGTAAACCTTCCAGAATGACTAGTATTTCACCATAAACATGATTATTGCACTGAGCAGCAATGAACAAGGAGCAAGTGATGACAGAAGCAATTCAATAAACAGACAATAGCGCAGTGCCGAAGTAATGTGCACAGGGTGTAGATGTGAGAAAATATAATAAATAGACAGTACAGCAACATGAAAGACAATTCAGTCAATTCAGTAAGTAGACAATACAGCAGTGTAAGAGTAAAGTGGGAAAGAGATTACCTGAATTACTAATACTGTGCCATACATATAATATTTGCCAGAGTAAAGTGTGAAAGGGATGTAAACCTTCCCTAATTAATATAACATTAACATTGTAGCATATGTACAGTATATTATTCTACAGGAGACAGCAGCAACCTTTCAAATCGAGTAAGGACACAAGTGTGCCTATGGTGGCAGTGAGCAGGGCTGACGTGCAGGTGATATTGAAAGGCTGGAGTGTAATATGAGGGGTATTTAAGGTATAGAGGTAGTTCACTGGAGTGTTCTTGGTTAGGCAGGGACTAGACTTTTATCACATCGTTAGACATTTACCCCACGGCCACTCACGCACTCTCCGCTCCACCAACACCCACCTTCTCCTCCCTTCCAGGACTCACTCCCACACCACTGGAGATAGACATGCTCCACGACTTTGGAACACCCTACCCACACACTTGAGGGCTCCAAAGACTGTATCCTGCTTTAAGTAAAGCCTGAAAACGTTTCTTTAAACCTTTGTTTTAAATGATTATTTGATTGCTTGCTGTATTTTAATATTTTCTGTTTTTGCTCCTCTAGATTTTTAATGCTTTTAATATGTACTTTTCTGTCTGCATGCACTTTGAGATTTTTTTGTAAATGTAAAGTGCAATATAAATAAAATGTATTGTTAATATTATTATTTGTGTGCAGTTCTGATGGCCTGGGTTAAGAAGCTTTGATGCTGTTTGCCAGACACATTCTGTGATCCTGAAATAAAGGCAATTCATTTTTATTAATTATTATTCTATTTTAATCAGTTAGTTATTGTTATATTTGTCTGCTCTTCTTAAGAAGCCTTTACTCTAGACGTTGGAATACTGCTGTGAGAACCAATGTCGGATGATTCGGTATTTGCTCCTTTACTCCAGAGAATGCAGATCCACCCTCCACAGCTCAATGGTGAGGAGCCTCTGTAGTTCAAGCGTAGCATTAGATATGACAAACTTAGGCTCATGTGTTGCTGCTCCAGGGAATCCAATTCTGTTCTATGCAGTACTTTTCTTTTTTAGATTATACAAGCTGTGTGTGCACAATATAACTTGTGTCAGCAGTGGGGGCAGTAGAATGTAGCTGGATGCAATAGTCAGAAGGGGTGTCCGAATACTATTGGACACAAAGCATAGGCTGGGTGGTACTGCAACAGCTGCTAGCAGAAAGCAAGCGTCCTTTATTTGAGGATTTTGCTGTTGCTTGCTTTATTCCCTTCCCACTCTTTCCTGACTTCACACTGTGCTGAACTTTCAGATTCTCATTTGTTTTACCCTCAAAGCTTTGGCTCATGTCCATTAAGGACAGCCATAGAACTTAGCAACCCTTAACCTTTAATAGTCTTTTAGGCATGCATAAATTGCCTTGTGGTTGCGCGGGGACATTGCAGTGGTCATTATTTACCCTGACAGGCTGCAGCTGGGGAGGAAAGCAGGACCACAGGGAAGAATCCGAGCGCAGTGGGCTGGTTTCCATCGGCTGGGCTACTTCAAGGCCTGCTTCATTAGGCGCTATTAAAAGCCTATCAGTCAATAAGTACTGTACATTGACCCTGTAGGAACTGGAGGGTAGTGTGACAAAAGGGGGGCTGTCAATTCTGGCACACCAGCCACGGATTACCGATGCCCCGGCCTTGTGTTTTCCCACTCACTGTGCAAACTCCTGACAGTAACATCTGCCAGGTATGTAAGCTATGTCAATTTATCTGGAATGCTGCCCAAGGAAGTGCTGCGCATTCTAGCATGCTGGTATCCATTGTGCCAATACAATGCATTAATTTCATGAGTCAACAGGCTATGACTGGCAGCTTGTGTAGAACTAAACAGTATTTAATTAGATTCTGATCTGTGGCAATACAACTGCAAGGGTGTTTGCTGCATTTTTCTTTTTTTTCTGCTCCTCTCATGCTCCTTTTTTTTAAGAGCACCTAGAGCGTAATGGAGGCAATCGGTACCCCTCCTCCTGCACCCCCCACTGGCAGCTCAGTGCTCTGGACCCCCAGGAGGGTGTTGTTTACGGTCATGCTCCGGCAGTACCCTGATGCCCTGGCACCAGGCCTAGCAGTCTGTGCTAATGCCGCTAATGCTGCCGCCTCTGCACTGTGCGAGCTAGCCCTGGTTTTTCGGCTGGGATTAACCTTAAGTGATTTCTGCAGCAAAGATCATCTCCTGCTGTGACAACAAGCTCAGGATACAGTTCATTTCACAGCCTGCAAGTGAAGCCTTGGGATTTTCACTGGAGAAAGTAAGCAGGGGTGAGAGATTTACTGATGCTGCCCTCTTTAAGAGCCCTTAGCCATTACAATCTGGGGAAATTGGTGGGGTGGGTTGGGCAGTGAGTCACTTTACAGTGTTATGCTTTTGCCCAAAACCTTGATACAGAACTCATATTGGGTGTATTACAAAAACTAAGCTTGTAGAATACATCAGCATGAAAATCCTTCAAAACAGGAATATGCAATTCATATAAAAACATCTAAAGAGCTTGCCATCGCCAATGGTCTGGTAGTTTAAAAATTTCAACAGTTTAGTGGGTTTAGCGCAGAAAGCTGGCTTTAAGGCCCAAAACAAGTGTGATGGGCCTGATTCATTGATTCTGTCATGCAAGCTGTCAGCGATAAAAGCCATATTAACTGCTTACTCTGACCACATGTTGACTATTAATTTACCTCTTCATAACATCCATCATCACCAGCACAATGATGTAATACATATACATGCACAAACATTACCTCTAAGACTAATAGTCTTATATATGATCACGTAAACAGCACATCTCAGTTTTGGTCGACCTAGTGCTGCTTCCAGGTTGTGTCAGAAATATCATATTTATGGGCACAAATGAACAGCACCAAAATGCTAAATGTACTAGTGGGAAACATCAACGTTTCGATTAGTCTCGAATTTCCAGACTGATATGACTTATCTAAATATGCACCCCCTGCTCTTTTTTGTATCATAAATTGGACTTGCTTTGAGAAAAGAGAAACAAAAGCACTCATTGTAAAAGCAAACATATGAATACAGATTTATGATGGCAAAACAAACACATGAGATGGAAGGATGTTGTGGAAGTGAAAGATATCTCTAATGCTAAACGTTTGGTCAGAAATTGACACCAAGGGAAATTTACAAATGTGCAGAAAAGCCTAGTGGTATACTGTGAGGTGTTTTAATGATAATGATACTTTTTAAAAGTTGTGATGCCATGTGGCCCACCCCAACTTTTTCAATTACCCATAAGTGTGTGTAAATCTGAAGACCTAAGGGGGGGTGTTTTATGTTGTAGTGAATTTATGCAGCCATGCATGTAAATGGCACTATAAATATGAATCCTCTGGGTTTAATCCAGTTTCTTAGATTAACCTCCTTAGCCAATGCTATAACTGATGATTGAAGACAAAGTGTTTGCACTACATTTATTTGTTTATTTTATTTTTTATTAGCTATTTCATTTTCAGAAGGGAGGACGTGAGTGACACATGCTAACAAGTCCTCTGGCCTACCAGGAGCCAGACCCAGCATGATGAGCATGAAAAAGGTCAGAAGCTCTTGCTGAGAAGCATTCAGGCAGCTAGCCAGCAGGTGATGTCAGTGCTGACAGCCCAGGGAAGGGCGGCTTTGCTGGGCCTCTGACCTTCAGCGCCTGCCCTTCTCCTCCTCCTCCTCCTCCTCCTCTCAGCTCCCCACAGTGTGCGCTGTATTTGAATAAAACATTTATTCTCCTCTCCTACAATGAGGGCCCAGCTTCCACCAAACTGAAGCTAAACAAGCGCTTTGACAACATCACTATACAGGCCACATTTCTCTGAGAACAACTGATCCCCTGGCAAACTAAGCCTCTCCATTCTCACAGAACCTCTGACCACAGTTATACTCTGCACTTCTCTAAGATGCGGCTTGGTCAGGCTCCATCCTCTTTCAACACTCCATGGCTTTATGGTGAGCTTTTGTGCAATTTAGATAAAGGAAACCTTCAGTTCTCTCACTGTGAACTTCAAATGTGTTTGCTTGTTGGCACTGCAATCATGAAGGTGGCCCACTCTGTTGGGGAGGTACTAGTCCTTTTCACATATGAATAAAATGATGGAGCTGTTTTGATATCGTGTTGTTTGTTGCTGTTGCTTCTGGTATCCATGCAATTATGGTGCAATGGGAAAAACATCAGTCACCATGCACAAAGTGTATATACTCTGTATGAATAATATAATAAGCATCCCCTGCCACAACATCCAATGTTACATATAAAAGAAGAAATGAATGCAAGTTTTTTAGACTTAATTATAACACAATATAAGTCCAATTTTATCATTCTGCTTTCTCATTAACACAAATCACAAAGTGTATTAATGGAATATAAAAGCATTCATTTTAAGACAATTAGAATAATCTGTATCATTTCCACCTCATCACACCGACTTATTAAGACTTATTAAGTTGTATAAATAATGGGTTATCACATTTAATGACATGATGAAAAGTAAGCGACATCATTTTAAGCTTTCAGACAAGCTGGTAGATTTTGTGCTGATCCGACACTGACAATTCATCGGTGTCTCATGTCTTCCTGTCACACAAATTAGACAGCATAAACAACATTTCACAGAATGTTCTGCAATATTCTGGGCAAAGCCATGTGAGTTACTGTTAAAGAGCTGACGTAAGAAGGTCTAAACCCAACAACGGGGTGCATGGCCATCAGCTTTGCATGAAGTATTCCGCCCTGTCAGTGCTTAATGAGGTGGTGAAATCTTGATTCTTGATAAGAACAATATGCAGTTGAATCTATGGAGAGCCAAAAAAAGTAGGACTTCTTGACATTAGGATGTCCAATTGGCTCCAGTCTCACGGAACGACCCACAACACTCAGCAGCTCATGAAATTCTAAATAATCAGACAGCAGAATAGGACGTTGTTTTGAAAGATGTAAAAAAAAATGCTGCCTGAATTCCTAGGTATCTCTTCTTGCGTCAGCAGTGGAGTGGCACTGCTCAGAAAACAGGGTTATACAACCCTGCGGTGGCTTTTTGTAGAGACGTACAAACAATGGTACCCATAAACAAAACAGTCAATGCATTCAGCATTCACAACTGAGAGAGCCTGCATCATTATAAACACAACAGCATCCCCGGAGTGCCGCTCACTTTTTATTCAATATTATTAGCCGATTTGACAAATATACAGTTGGGCATTCGCATTGCGATTCCGAATCAGTGAGAGATGCTGTATTCCTCTTATTACCCAAAACTATTGATGTGTTGTTTTTGATATCCAGCATAAAAAAATATGGAAACAGCCATCCCATGGGGCATGCTGCATTATTTATGAGCAAAGGCATAGGATCAACCCACATACAAACAAAACATTTAGTGAGGAAAAAAAAACACACTTTGAATAGCTCCAGATAAGCATGGTTCTAGTTTTCCAAGAACTATGTGAAATAACTGCAACAAAAAGAATAATAGAAAGGGAGAGAGAGAATGTGAAAAAAAAAAAACATTTCACACGAGCCCCCGCCACCGTGTCCCGTGAGTGAGGCTTTCATCCGTTATGTCAAACGTGAAAGCGCTGGAAGAAAAGTCATGCTGTGCAACACTCGCCCTGAAGCGAAGGCTTTCTGTCTCACACGCCGGCAAAGTCAATAGGAGCAGGGAAGTGCTTTCGAGTCAGAACTTACAGCTCCTCTACGTTTGCTTCACGAATCTGAAGTGCTTCATTTGTCAGCACCAGACGCACACATTGCGGAGAATTGAATTGTCTCTCTTGCTTGCTGGAGTGCGAGGATCTTAATACCTTGCCAGAATTCCCACACCAGGTAACACAGTCGCTAACATCCTAACACAGTGACATTTGCTTTGACAGTATTGCTGGTGTTGGTGACGGTGGTGTTGTTGATGTTGATGCTTTCGCCTTCCATTTCCAAGGTGCAAAACGTGTGCGAGGCCTACTGACAGTTGATACCAAGAGCTGTCAGCACCAGAAAGAATTGTGCAAGTTTATGTGCAAAGCAGGTGAAGACTCCAACATTATTTAAAGCTCACGTCAAAGCTGATCTTGCTGTCCTCAAATATATCCCTTCACACCTCATCTCAGTGCTCTAACATGATGTCCTTTAGGACCTGGCTTTTTCCACAATATATTTTTCCTAATGAAGTGGAAATGAAAATCCAGAAGAGCGAACCATGTGCGAAATTCACAGCTCTGCTCTTGCTTCATGCTGTAGTTCACCAAGTCTACATCATACACTGCATTCAGAGATTATTTGATCAGTGTAGGTACACAATGACTCCACAGTGTATCATTTTCCTCACCCCACAATGGAAAGGGATCATCTTCGGACCACTGACAATATATCATTACATCATTCTATGCACTGAAGTGACACCAGCTTGGGAATGGCGTGTTAGTAAGTGTTGCTCTTGAATGAATGGGTCAAACAAAAACACTGACTTTAAAATAATGTACACTTTATTGGAAACGCATTGCTTATACACCTTATGTATACAATGACCGTATTTTCTCAATGTATGATTTGTGTTCGTCATCCTCTGGCCCTACGTCAGTGGCCAGGTTCTGACCACAGGACCACCGTTGGCTGGATGAGGTGTGAAAAAAGAATGCAGCAATACCGCTGTGCTTAATAAACTCATACCAGCACCATATACACTAACATGCTGAGAATGGTCCACCACTCTGGTTCTATTTCTGACCCGCTTACTGCTGTCAGTGTTTTTCTTCTGTGTTTCCTGCTGAACCACTGTTTTAGTCCTTTGTTGCCTACGCAAACAGATAAATTCAACTGGGCGCACTTATATTTTTGTCAATATCGTTGTCTATTAAAGGGCTATTAAACTCTTTTTACTGTTACTAACTTTACTTATAATTTCATGGTCCCAGCTATAATATATGCACAAAAGTATTGGGACAAACTTCTTGAGGATTGAATTCAGGTGGCCCCTAACTTCCAGTGAAGGACAATTTTAATGCTTTAGCATACCAAGACATCCTGGACAACGACATGCTTCCAAATTTGTGGACACAGTTTGGGGAAGAACCTTTTCTGTTCCAGCAAGAAAGTGGCCCAGTGTACAAAGCAAGATTCATAAAGACATGGCTGAATGAGTTCAGTGAGGAAGAACTTGACTGGCCCGCAGAGAGCCCTGACCTCAACCCCATCCAGCACCTTTGGGATTGCCTGCCAGGCCTTCTTGTCCAGCATCAGTGCCTGAACTCATAAATGCTCTACAGAATGAATGGCCACAAATTATCACAGAAACACTCCTACATTATTTTTGTCCATATAGTGTACATCACACCCCTGGACATGGACCTCCAACACACCTGAACCAAGCAATGAACACTGAATATATGCAGCAGGTGTGCTGAAAGTTGGGATATAACAAAAAGATAGACAATCTGGGGTTGCAACATTGGAAAACAATGACCTAAATCAGTGGTTCCCAACCTTTTTTCCTTGAAGCCCCACTTGCCTGTGTCCAAGACAAGCCAGGACCCCCAACTCCTACCCCCGTAGACGCCCAAAAAAATAAAATAATTTATTACAAACATTTATTTGCAAAAAATAAACAGTGGTTGTAGGTGTTTGCTCTTATACTCTTATACACACAAACACTTTTGCATTTCACTCTTTAAGAATTTATTGTGTACAATTATAATTTTGGTAAACTCAATTCAGACAAAATTCTGCGCACTCCCTGTGATCTCTAGCGCCCCCCTAAGGGGGGCACGGACCCCAGGTTGGGAACCACTGACCTAAATCATCAGATACTTACCTCAAACTAGAGCTAGAGTTGGTTTGGGAGTATCTGACACTGTATGATATATTGTTAATTATAAAATGCATAAAAGCACCATGTAACTAAAGCAGTTCAAGCTGTCTGGAAGCTGTATAATAGTATGAAATGGCTCCATGTCAGAACTACAAAAACAGACTTTTGGAGGACTGGGGAAAGTGTCCGTTTGACTTTGAATAACTATTTTAACAGCAAGGCATCTATTTCATGGAACGCCACCACCTAGCATGCAACATTTTTGCCCGCAGCTTTTGTTATGCATGGTGTTCTCAGACAGTGTATTGAATTCAGTGTTCAGTGTTGGATAGCTACCCCTGAAAATCACTTATTGTTTTTTTAATGGCCTAATTTAATTAAATGTACTCTGATATAATACACTTAATTAAAGTTAATGATGCATTTCTAAAGTTAATGGCTCATTTTAATAGAACAGGCTCAGCATACCCCACTCACTGGCTCAACTTACCACTCATTTGGGGATAAGTGTTGCCAATAGACAAACTTTTTTTTTCCAGACTGCTACTAAATTTACTAAATTATTTTATGTAAATACAAAGGGTTTGCTGCCAAAGAGGCAGAACAATTTATAGTATTATTTGGCATCTGTGCTGCACAAAGAACAATCTGCTTGCCTTCCAAAATATCTACTTATCTAGTTTTTCTCAATTAAGCAGTGCCAAGGATAATACACCAATAACAATTCCAGTGCTATTAAAAGTCTTCTTGAGTGCACAAAGGGAAACGTCTTTGTAATTTGTCAAGTGTAAACTGGTAAAGCTATAAATCAAAAAAGAAAATCTTTGCATTAGTATTAAAACTTTCCCATTAATTGACCGTTGTGTGGAGTGAAATGGTTCAATACAATCTACCAATACAAGCCATTCACTCCGACAAGATCAAGTATTGATATTTCTGTATCGATCCACCCACACCTTCCTCTGAGCCAGACGCTGAACCTCAAACTAGTGAGAATCTTACTCGCCTAACTTACTCTCATTTGAGCAGGTCGGCCAGATAATGGCGCACTACAAGTAAGTTTACATCATAAACATCTACTACTTAAAGCAGAGAACCAGCCTATCTAAATAAAGTGACGAAGAAATCACACCATCCTTTTACCACAGATCCCTGAAGCTACTCACCTCCAATCATGAATAATCCTTGTGTTATTTTGTGCTTGGAGTAGAGAAAAAAGTGATTGCCCTGTATTTTTTAAAGGAAGCTCAGCCTGTATGCCAATATTCTAATGTTCAATAATGCCAACACCCTGAAGAAAACTAAACACCATTAAACTTCACTAGTGTTACAAGCAGGAACATAATACATGTGTTAACAGATATGATAATACACTATATGGACAAAAGTATTGGGACGTCTGATCATTCCACCAACAGGCACTTTAATGACTTTGCATTCAAATATATAAACTTGGAGTAGGTCTCCTTTTGCAGCTGTAACGGCTTCCACTCTACTTGGAAGACCTTCCACAAGATTTTGGAGTTGCTGTGGGAATTTGTGCCTATTCAGTCTGTAGAGGACTTATGAGGTCAAGCATCGATGTTGGACAAGAATGCCTGGCTCGCAATCTCTGTTCCAGTTCATCCCAGAAGTGTTAGATGGGGTTGAGGTCAGGACTCTGCTTAGGCCAGTCGAGTTCTTCCACACCGAACTCATCCAACTCTGTCTTTCTGTGCCTTGCTTCCTGCACTGGGGCACAGTCAAAATGGAATAGAAAAGGGCCTTCCCCAAACTGTGTCCACAAAGTAGGGAGCAGCACGTTGTCCAAAATGTCTTGGTATGCTTAAGGATTAAGATTCCCCTTCACTGGAAGTAAGATGTCTAGCCCCAACCCTTAAAAACAGGCATGTCCCAATACTTTTGTTCAGATAGTGTATAATTCTGTTTCTAATTGAACAGAATTCTATGTGTATCTTGCATAAAGTTTAAGCTCAGATAACACTGTTCTTTTAAGGAGGAGTTCACTAACTGTGCTGTGTCATGCTCTTTATCATAAGAGTCAGGGTGTCAAGGAAAACTGTAGTGCAAGCTTGCATAAATTAATTGCTCCATGCAAAACGTCAATTTGTCCTGATAAATTTAAACAAATAGTGAATGCAAATATCAAATAAAGTAAGCAGAACTTTATAGTCACACGTAAACACACCGCAACACACAGTATGAACAATGAAATTCTTTCGCTGTATTTAACTCATTGCAAGTGATGCAGTGGGCAGTAGAGGTGTGCGATACCACAAATCGATCCGATAGTATCGATCCGATACCAAGTAAATACGGAGCCAGTATCGCCAATACCGATACGATACTTTTTTAAAATTTATTTATTTAATAATTAAGGTGGATGTATCATCAAATTGCCAAATCTGAATGAATTTGCCTGTCCTTTGAGTGTTTTTGTGATTATTCCTTTGAATTATTAATTAATTAAAACCCAGGACAGAATTTGAGCAAAGTTATGAAAAAAAATTTATTATCATAATAACAATAACAATAGAACAATATTTTTTTTCTTAAATAAAGAAAGAACACAGAATTCTCACACCAAACTACAATACAAATAAACAATAAATAAAACAATAATAATTAAAAATTATTTTAAAATAAACAATTAGTAAAAATACAACAAATAAAGTGCAATTAAAACAACCCCCAAAGTAATAAAGAAATATAAATGATTAAGTCTATAGCATCTATTTGTTGCTGAAATATAGTGATCATCACAGTTAACACAAAAGGGTAGTTATATTCAATTAAATCTGAGCCATATTATAAGCAATGTATTTGTTTCAAATCCAGTAAATTTATTCATTTAAATTACACCTTTCAATTGGATAAATGTAGACACGCGGCGCTCCTTTTCCTCTCTACCTTTCCTCTGCTCTGTTTCTCTCTCTCTGTGTTCTCTGCTCAGTCTCTCTCTCTCTCTCTCTGCGTTCTCTGCTCAGTCTCTCTCTCTCTCTGCGTTCTCTGCTCAGTCTCTCTCTCTCTCTGCGTTCTCTGCTCAGTCTCTCTCTCTCTCTCTCTCTCTCTGTGTTCTCTGCTCAGTCTCTCTCTCTCTCTCTCTGTGTTCTCTGCTCAGTCTCTCTCTCTCTCTCTCTCTCTCTCTCT
>JBBJLR010000145.1:8360928-8394385 GCA_037577145.1 Brachypetersius gabonensis
GTTTACATGACAGTCGCATCGGCACATATCCGATTTATATCTGATTTATTTCCACATATGAACGAGGCCTGAATCCGCTCTCCTAATATCCGAATGCATGCGTTTTTTTCCTGTTTACACTGTCATGGGACAGATCCGATCTGTGTCACATTTTAGCAAAAAATCGGAATTGGGTCACATTTAATTGACAGTGTAAACAAAGCCTTAGTGATCCACAAGATGATACTGATCTGAGACAACTTTCTAGGCAGGCTTGATTTACTGATATTCATAGATTGAGACTCTAATCAATGTAGTTTAAAAAGACTTTGGAGTCTTTTGGAGCCTTAAAAGTGAAAACTATATAAAGTCTAGGACTAAACTTACTCTAAAGTCTGTGCAGCTAAACTGTCATTCTTGTACACAAAGACTACCAGTGAATCACTGTGGTGATACCAAAGTAAATCAAGTAAAGGAAAGATCAGTCTAAATAAAAAGATACAAGGTTGAGAAAGTTTTTTCAAAGTAAAGGAAGCATGCAGAACTTTAAAACAGATAATAATGAGGCCCTTGTTCTTGACAACAAGGAAGAAGAGAATTCTTGATCAGTGGATAAGGACAGACTGATCCTTGATGAAAGATCAGATGATAATAATGATCAATAATGCTCTGAGAAATCTGTTCTGCATATTTGTTCCTGCCACTGTTACAAATACAGTGTATACAAATGCATCTTCCTTTACTTTAAGCGCGTTTGGGGGTGCAGGGGGATGGGGGGTGGCGGGGAAGAAAGGGGAGGAGCAATCTTTGTCATTAGTAAGATATGATTTTCAAGCTGATCATACAAGTTACCTGAAATCTCAGATTTTCCTTTCCAATCTAAATAAACATAAAGATTGCCAAACAACATACTGAAAGAAAAAAAGTCAACGTTATTATAAACAAATCAAAGTCCATAAAAATGATTCAACAAAAGATCATGAAATCTGCTGGTGACAAATTTACAGGATGACTGAAGTTAGACTGTACACACTGAGCACATTAGATTGTACATCCCATGACTACATCATGTTAGCTGTTTGGTTGAGCTGTCATTCTACAGCTCTTGTTGAAAGTTATCAATGTTATTAGTACATACACTAGAAGTTGTTTCATACTGTGCTTTTAGTAACTTCTATTCTGCCGTACCTGCACTGCAACAGCGCCCAAAACATCCCAGTGTTCCTGTTAATGGTGGCGGCATCGGAGTTCTCCACCAGAAATTGTCCTTGAGCCGTCCAAAGCACTTCAGAAAAAATAAAGAGTTTTAATGCAATGTGTCAAAAGCCTACAAACACTGAGAAAATAATGCAGCATTATAACACTGGATTTGAGACTGGACTGGATTATACTACCTTACTACATACAGTCAATCTAAGTCTGGCTGGTATGTGGTATTTAGCCACAAAGAGGATCAAAAAAATGCATTCCCTGGCAGACCTGCATGAAAATGAGTTTTAAATGCCTAAGAGGAATGAACACTTACGGGCTGCTCCAATACCAATTAGCACAGAAGTCAAATAAAAGGACCAGGTTGATGGAGTAATGAATACAGCTATATAACCACTAAAACACAGAAAGAAAGACAATGATAATGATGAATGCGCTTTACAGAATGTCAGAAAAGGTTTGATAGAAAAGCAGACCAATTCAGGATACTTGCCTGTAAAGAATTCCACTGAAGAACATGGTGAACCGTGGCCCAATTACTGCTACAACAGTGGGAGCTAATAAATTCGCAAATGAAAAAATTCCATATATAATCCCAAGGCTGAAAAAGAACAAGGCAAATATGTTAACAGACATATCTTAGGGACAATAAATATCGTTCCTGGTGTTATTAGACCTATGTGGATAGAATATGTACTTCAGAATTAAATCTTTTTTCAAACTTGTGCTATCAAACATGCAGGTTAAACCTTTTCAGTAAAAAATGCTCATGTGACCAACAACAAAAGAAAACCTTACAGAGAACTTAGGCTGCATAACTGTAACAGTGCCTTTTTAATTATTTTCTGCTCTATTAACTAAGAGATTACGTTTTCAGCTGAGGAATAGGTTGTTATGGTTACGCTACACATACTTGTCTGGAGTAGGGGGTGTGTGGGGGGTTGAGGGTGTTGGGGGTTAAGTTCCATCATAGGAGACGAACTACCAAAACATTTCTGATCAGTGTAACATTTTAAGCCTCCAAGTTTCTCTCTGTCATCCTCTCAGCAAGCAACTAGTACAACTATTCACATACTTTCCTTACCTGTGATACCCACTTCCAGTAAAAGTAGCATTATCCAGACTTTTCACCACTGTTTGCTGAAGAAAAGATAGATAAAATATTTATTACACACAGTTCTCTAAAAGGAGACAATACTATATTTAACAAGAACACTTTTAAACTCTATTACTCCCATCAGGACTTTGGAACTCAGTTTTATTCAGTGGAAATAAAAGGGTAAATTAAAACTAACGTCCTCAGACCTTCCTAAAATAACCCTTATTCAAAACGGTAATCAACAGCCAGTAGCAAGGAACAGTCCTTCACACTCCTCTAAAGCACCTTCTGTGAAACCTAAGCTTAGACGTAAACACCACTTCACCTTAGAAAATACATGCACAATCAACAACTGCTAGACTTCTTGAACCCAAAATCATCACCAGACGCTTCTTTGCTGGTGATGCTCGGCCAGGCCTGCTTGTTTCTGAGGCGCTTCACCTTCAGTTTTGTCTTCAGTAAGTGAAATGCATGTTCGATTGGTTTAAGATCAGGTGATTTAAATCTAAAAAGCCAGTACACCAAAGAATGATTCATGCTGTTCAACCCACAGGATGCTTCTTTTGGCAGAGGTCACCTCCTCAGTAAATAAAAGGGAACCAAGGGCCGTATTACAGAAACGTCCTAACCTGAAAATCCTATCTTAAATTGCCCTATCATAAATGTATGCTTAAGATAGGAAGTTTCTGTAATACGGCCCCAGTTCCACTGTCAGCTATGCATGCCCACACCATAACACTTTTCCACTTTCCTCTGTGGTGTTGGGTACAGATGAAATAACACTGCTGATATCCAAATGTTTACGGACTTGACTGTCATTTTTAAGCTCATCATTGTAAGTGACATCAGATAATCATGGTGCAGTTTGGTTTGAATCAGTCAACTTCAAGAGCAAAACCCTGTTCTATAAGAATATTGCTTGCTGTAACCTTCTGCTGACACCCTTTGAGTGACAACCTGTACAGAGCAGGGAGCTATTGTTCCAAATACCTGCTTGAGGAAATCAAGACCCTCTAATCACAAACAGTTGTTTTTTTCTGGCCAACAACTTACTGAAACTCTAGCAGGTATCAGCATGTGTCTTTTCAACTTTACAACAAGACCAGGATTGATACTCTATTTTATTACATTTCACACGGATGTATTATTTGGGGTTAAAATAATTCATTATGAGTTTTGAGTGTGATTTTAACTTTAATCATTTTCTTAGTGTCCATCCTTGTTTTCTGCCAAGAGCAGTAGTATCTACTTCATTCACAGGCTCATTGATATTAGGTCAGATCTCCCCACTTAAATTGTTAAGACAACACTATTTATGTTGGTCATTGAGAACAGCAGCTCTTGTGTGAAAATTGCATTAAATTTAAACAATTCATCTTTTAACCTAACTGTGATTTGTCTTGTTTACGATGGGTATATTTTCCCAACATAATCTCACCTAACATAAAAAGAGTTGCATCCTTGCATCATTTATTTTCTAATAGTTGGTTCTGTTGGCCTATTAAATAGTACCACTCCTGTTAGGTCAGGACCACACCTGCCCCTTGTGTCAGTCCACTATAACCCCTCAATCCTCCACACAACTGGTGCACTTTGTGTGCGTATTTTAACATTTAATCTGGTCTTACAATGGTCTCAACCATTCTGGGAAAGCTGAGGTCAGCTAGTGATGTTGAATGATTAGTTCTGGATTAAAAACACAATTCCTAGTCATCCCAAATGTCCTGGGTGGAACCCCATCACTCCAGAGATTGCAGTTCCATCACCACACAATCAAAATCTGGTAACATTTAACCGTCTAGTTAGTGCTTGGCTTTGGGCATAGTGGTCTTAGACTTATACTATTAAATGCCTGTATTAATAATCAATATATTAGTTAGGAAAAGTCTGCACATTTTTGGAACATCAGTGTTTGGGAGCCTCAGATGAATCCAGGGCAGGTAGCTAGACTGATAGATATCTTTGAGTACTGGATTTCCCATGTACTGAAGGAAACCATAAATGTATACAATTGATTTAAATCTGGCAGAAAGCTTAAACTAAATAGATGCATACATTTAGATCAACTTGGGAACTATCATGCAATGAAGAAATAATCTCAACAAACTTCTTAAACATACATTTGAGATAGGGATAAGGATGTAATAACAATGTTATTTTAATGTACACAGACCATCAACCAAAACTCAGTTTACTACCAGATGGACATGACTTTTTCCAGCTATTCATTTCTCATGACAATCCACCGACTGAAAGAGTAGATTGCAAACACGAGATGCGCCTGACCTGGATTTTCTGAACAATGGTCTTTTACAAACTCTTGCATGCATGATGGAAACAAGCATAAAGAATCTGCCAGCCCTACTTATTTAGCACTTTTACATATATGTATATATATAAATGTATTATATATAGATTGCATGAACCACACAACGCATGCCACATTTGCATATATGCACACACATATCCTTTTTCAAATGCTGTTACACAAGAACCATAGCATAATGTGCTCATATCATGTTCACTTAACACCCCCTACCCTCTCCCCTTAAAAAGAACGAAAGAAAAGAAAGTTTCGTATTTCAGAAAACTTACTTCTATATTGCCACAGGTGGTGAAGGCAGTGAAGATTAGTAAGAACCCTATTCCCAGGACCACCACGTTATAAGTCCTAAGGTCAGCCATGGCGTGTTTATGTGCTTGAGAAGATCTTCAGGACTTTAGCAGAGACACCTCCGAGAAACGAGTACATGAACCTCAGGAAAGCAAAAAAGATGAATAAGGACGTCCAAGAAGCTGTTCCTACAGACCGTTTTATACATTATAGCGAGTCTTTCCAGAGTAGTTCAGTCGAGTCTCCGCGTCGTGCAGAAACACTGCTCCTCCGACTCCTCTAATGACGATCTAATGGTGAAAACTGTCAGCGTGTCATCATTTCCCTCCAGTTTTACTAAACTAGCTACTCTGAAAACCGTGCTCTGGTCAAATGTACACGTCCTGATTTACAGTGTGGTGAGATGAAGTGCAGAATCAGGTCCCATCGTATAGGTCAGCCAGCCAAATGTACATCACGTGGTTCCCATTCGTGACTGACTTTGAGGCACATTAGTGAACTTCCCTACAACCTATTCAAGGTAAATCCGAGATAGACTGAGCGTCTCCTAAAATATATAGTTTGCAAACTGCAAGCTTCACCTTTTCTGTGACATACGCTATATGGTCAAAAGTACTGGGGCACACATCTTAATTATTTACTTCCAGTGATGGACAATCTTAATGTTTCAGCTTCCAGCTTGTTGGACACAGTTTGGAGCATTTTCTATTCCAGCATGACTGTGTCCCGGTGCACAAAGCAAGCTTTATAAAAATAAAAAAAACCATAGTTGGATAAGTTCGGCGTGGAAGAACTTGACTGGGCCACACAGAGCCCTGACCACAACACACACCACCTAATGAACTGGAACGGAGATTCCAAGACAGTCCTTTTGTCCATGTAGTGTAAATTAATTCTGAACTTGTTTATTAACTGAGTATTGACACAAAACTGAGGAAGTGCGTGACCGTGCATGGCGTATAAAATGTAAATACAGGAGCTTTATACGATTTGTATATCGTCATAACAAGCAGAAAATGCTATACATTTTGAAAAGTTTGTCAAAAAAAGAAAAACATAAAAACAAAAAAGTGAATTTTCCAGATTTTAAAAGCGCCAAGTCAGTACGGATGCCGCGCAGGTCCAGTCCTGACAGCCCATTCCTTCCCAGCAGGCTCTCCTCTCAGATTGTACACAATCATCATGGCGGCGCAGGAGGGTAGGTGCATGGAAGAAAATCTGCTTAAATGTCTTTTCTGTAATTGTGGGTACGCCTTTTTCTCCGCTCCAGAGCTCGGTTTGGGTTTCGTCACATCCACAAGACCTAATCTGAACATTAGTCCAGCTATTTTGGCCGATATTTCGGGCGATATTTGGCGGTTAGCTTACTAGCCTCGTCCAAAAAAACTTCACGTTCAGCAGTGAGATAGCTCTTCACCAACTTACAGACTCCTTTCACTCTCTCAGCCAAATCTTCTGGTTAATCTTCCTTCTCTGACCAGTTTCTCAAGCTGATATATGCTCTCATAAAAGGGTAACGTTTGGAGAGTGCGCTGTGCGGTTGTGCTGCAGGTTAACAGGTATTTCTCAGCCAGGCTCCACACTTTTCTGGATGATTCACTGTTCGCTCGCTGGCCAGATAACAGGGAAAGATTTCAAACAGTCAAGTAAAAGTAGGTATTTAATGCCATCTCTGCCATCAATACAGCACACTGTGAAATGAAATGACATTCCAGGACCAGGGTGCCACGCAAAACAAGGACCAGACTGCAGAGTACAGTTACAAAACATCAAAACTTTAAAAGAAAACAGTCCAGGATAGGCCAACGCACAGTGCAACTTACAAAAATGAACAGGGCCATGTAATTTAAAGGTTTTTTTTCTTGAGATACAAAAGTAGACACTTTGCAGATGCTTATTTTTTTACTTGATTGACTGGAAATGGCAGGATTTGCTTATACAGACCCCAAAAAACAGTCTTTGGGTTAAAGTCAGACTATGTTTAAATCCAAGGGAGCCTAGAGGTTAAGGAGTTACAGTCAAATGGTTGTGGATTCGAATCCCAGAACTGCTAGTGGCACCACTGAGGGACCCTTGAGCATGGTACCGTCCCCACACAAGCAGCTGCCCAGAGCTTCACTTGGTGAATGGGTTAAATGCAGAGAACGTAGTTCATACTGTTCACACTGTGTTCCATGGTGTGTTCACATATGACATATCTGAATGTTGCTATAGATGGGGACATGATGTGGCCCTTTGTCATTTTTTTTGTAATTTTGTTTAAACAGTTCAAATGGTGTGTTTTCTTTTTTCCTTTATTTCTTGTATTTGTTATCTGCAGGTAAAATGTTCTTGCTGTTCTGAATGCAATTGTTTCTCTTCACTCCTGCAGGAAGTGAGGGACTGGAAATGGAAGCTGAAGACAGTCTGAAAGAGTCAGAAGTATTATGTGACGGTGCCAGTAAAGGAGATGAAGCAGGGACAGAACAAACATCTCTCACTGATGGAGAGAACTCCACACCTCAGGTTCCGGCTGTCAGCAATGGAGACGACACTGACGAGGGGAAAGAGATGGTGGAACTGAAAATTATTTGGAATAAGAACAAATATGATCTTAAAATCCCTCTAGATGGAACTGGGGCTAAACTGAAGGAGAAAATCCACACACTCACTGGTAAGAGAAGTAGGGAGTACCAACATTATCAAGTATCACACTTACTAAGCTTTGATTTAACAGATGGATAACTCAACATTTAAATGTTTTCAGAGCTGTGGACAGTCACTTAAGTATTTGAAAGCTTAAATAAATATGAAGTGGCCTACAGAAGCAGTTTACATGGTGAAAGTTGTAACTTATTAATTAAAAAAGCGCTTATAAACCATATTCAAAAACTTTGATATGACATTTTAAATTCAATCACTTCTGAAAACCAGAAACAGAGAAAATCCTGTTGAAAGATCCCTCTGCATTCAATAAAGGCCCTGTTTTATCAGGCAGCAGAACACAATTTAAGAGGTTTAAAATAATCTGGTGTATAATTGGTAAATAATTTAGTGTTTGAACCTTTTCACGCCTTTTATAGACTTTACCATATGAATTCTGCTGTCACTCCCACAAATATCAGTTTAAAAGTTATAATTAGTAATAGTGTTGTGCTATTAACTCAGGGATAAAAGTTGATTGTAGACAAGCTTATTCCTTGTCTGCAGACACTGCTTTGTCACTCGTGACTTTCATTCACTTTCACTTTCATTTTTGCCCTGATTGAAAAAAGTTATCTTGGTGTGTTTCAATATGCAAGAGGTTTTTGACGTACAGTTATAAATGTGCAGCGAAATGCAACCATGAATTGCTCCTGAGAGTGCAGCTAGAAAAAAGAATAGAAAAAAATCTAAGTAGCATAGATACTGTACTTTTAACTGTAGTATTACTTTCAGCATTCATGTTAACATGCATGAGAGCATTCAAGTATATGGCAGTATTGTTTTAGTCTGACATATAAGGTGTGAGACGTGTAAGGTAACGTTGGAGCAGCAACTTACAGCCCATCTCATCCTCAGAAATAGCTTGAACATTAATTTATTTATATTGTAACTCAAAAAGAGTTAAGGACTGGCTTGATAAAGGTGTGCTTCACTTTGTATTGGGGGGGGGGGGGGGTCAAGCTTTCAACATGTTTTAAAAACTACAGGAGTGAGATAAAAATCTCATTTTTTAAAATTCTCTTAATTTTAGCTGTTCATTTTACTGTTAAACAGACGTCAATGACATCTGATTGGTTTCTTCAGACCACAACACACACAGTGGTTAGTAAAAGTTTGTGAACACTTTATTTCTGCACAAATATGACTTAAAACATGAGACATCCATTCAAGTCCTGATAGCAGGAATAGAGAATGCGTGTGTCACATAATTTTTAAAAAATGTTGACTCTTTGAGAATTATTCCGTTTTACTATGGTTGGCAAATGTATGCGAATCGCTAGGATTAGCAGTTAATTTGGATGGCACTAAATGGCAGGTGTGAAATGCCTCTCTGTTGTATATAAAGAACAGGGCTCTGTCAACGTGTATCTTCACAACACATTTGTGGAAGTGTATCATGGCAGACTGGAGATTTGAGGTCCTCTGAAAAAGAATTAATGCTTATCAGACTGGCCTAGGTTACAAAATCAAGTCTGTTTGTACTCGGATCAAGACCATGGAACCCTCCCAGGAGTGGACGACTAACAATGATCAGTCCAAGAGCAATAATAGTGTAATAGTTTCTGAGGTCACAAAAGAACCCAGAGTAACTTCTAAGCAACTGAAGGTCTCTCTCACACTGGCGGTGGTGTGCATTGCAGGGTTGCTCGAAGACTGCTACTGTTCTACAAAAATAAATTGGTCGACCAAACGTCATCCAACGTTTCACTTTACGAAAGATTATGTGGACAAACCAGAAGACTGGTGGAGGAGATAAACGCTGTGGACGAGATAAACATTGGTTCAAGAGAGCAGTGTCCTGTGTGGAGAGAGGAAAACTCCACTTTCAAGTATAAAAACCTTATGCAATTTGTAAAAAAAAAATGGTGGGGGCAGTTGTCATGGTTTGGGCCTGTTTTGCTGCATCTCGGCCACTCTCTCCACTCTTCTGAAACAAACTACTGATCAAATTTGTCTGTCTTGTTTAGGGCTTCCACCTGCTATGCAGAAAGTAATGTACAAAGGACTGCTACCAGAGGACAAGACACTTCGTGAAATTAAAGTTACAAATGGTGCAAAAATAATGGTTGTTGGATCTACAATAAATGATGTATTGGCTGTAAATACACCAAAAGAAGTTATTCAACAAGAAGTTAAAGCAGAGGAAAATAAAAAGGAGCCTTTATGCAGGCAAAAGGTGAGGATGCAGATATTTCAGAAATATCAGTTAATGTTGTTTTCAACATTACAATTTGTTGTAATGCTAAAGATCTGCTAAATTTTAGATTTGCTAATGTGTTGGAGAGATATACATAATTAGATTAAAACTGGTGACAGTACTATTAATAATAATACATTTGTGAATCTGTTTTAGCAACACAGAAAAGTACTGGACAAAGGAAAACCTGAAGATATAATGGCATCAATAAAGGGAGCGAAGGTAATGGATGACAGAAGCTTTCCATGGTTTATGTAATTCAGGGAAATGTTTGTGCATTGTTTAAAACACCTGTTAGTACATTAACTGATATTTTACATACAAATGAAAGGCATTTACTTTACTGTTTTGGTTTTGGTGGTTAAAGTGAACACCTGAGGCTCTTCAACTTATCTGAACTCTGCCAGGGCCGGTAGTGCTTATCTAAAATGTGCACATGTTAAGATTGTGTCTTATGTCTCAGTGTTTCTGTTGTTTTTTGTTTTGTTCTTCGTAAAGCCCTGTATTTTTATTACAGGAAATTAAATTAAGAGTCGAATGCGGGTTTACCTTTACATTTTCTTTATGGGTAATGCATTAAACTGGTAAAGTGTTAAATTAATGTGTTCTGGGAGCATATTTGGGGGCATATTTAGGGTTTACACTATACAAATAGGCATTTCTAGGCATTTGTTTTACCAAAACGCAAGCCTTTTTTTTTTTCTCAGCCTTTTTAAATAGTTTGCAAAAGGTCAAGTTGCTAAATTGAATTTTCAAAGCCCTGCACTCTGAACCAATTAGGAGAGTTCTGATAGGCACTGAATAGCTCCCTTGTGTACTTCAATGACATCCAAGTGATCTCATTTTTCCTTATTAGGAGCGCTTACCAACAGTGCCTTTATCCGGAATGTACAACAAATCCGGTGGAAAAGTGCGGCTCACTTTCAAACTGGAACAAGATCAGTTGTGGATTGGAACGAAGGGTGACTCTTGCTTCTAACTCTCTTTGATATTTAAGACAACCTTAATATTTTGTTTTAGCATTTTGACAATGTCATTATATTTGTGCTCTTCAGAAAGAACAGAAAAAATCCCAATGGGTTCCATCAAAAATGTTGTGACTGAGCCAATAGAAGGTCATGAGGACTACCACATGATGGTATGTGGTTTTTTTTCCTTGCATGTTCCCATTAACATTTTCATTCCACAGCCCTTTTTTTCCAAAATGTTGGAATACTGTGTAACATGTAAATAAAAAGAGAATAATGGTTTCGAAAGTAAACCCCATATTTAAATGAAAATAAAACAAAATCAACATTTGTCATTGTTTTTGGAAAAAACATGCTCATTTTTATTTGATACCTGCAACACAATTTGTTACACCACCTCTTCTTTTGACAACACTGTAAACATTTGGGAGTCAAGTTCGGGCATCAAGTTCAAAATGAGCATATATTTTAAGAAAATTCTTATTTTCAATGTCTTTTTTTTTTCTTTTCTTATTAAATAGGGGTTTACATGATTTGCAAATCATCACATTCTGTTTTTAATTGCATTTTACACAGCACCCCAGCTATTTTGAGATGTGTGTGAATTTGAGACAAATTACATAAATTACACAAATTACATTATCATAATTTAAAAGCAGAGAAAGTCTGAGTCAGAAGCAGCTCCCAGCTTTCCCTCTTCCACCCACTGCACAGTAACACATGCACTGCATATAGTTTTTTTTCTCAGTTGTGTGGTAATGCTGTTTTTAGCTAGTAGAGTCCTTTAATCCAGTGGTTTTCAAACTAGTTCTCAGGGACCATCTGATAGTCCATAGGGGTTTGAGAACCACTTCTTTAGGTGTAATATTGTATTGATACAAAAGTAACAACAAATATCATTTAGGAATTTGTTTTATGGCTGTTTTCTCATGTGTATCCTGAAATTATGATGACATATGGGAACATATCATAGCAAAATTGGTCCCGTTGGATCTGAGACACTTTTTATTGCTACAAATAAAACACATTCATGTGTTTTTGTTTACTATCCACAGGCATTTCAGCTGGGTCCAACAGAAGCCTCACAATATTGGGTTTACTGGGTGCCTGCACAGTATGTTGATGCAATCAAAGACACAGTCCTCGGAAAGTGGCAGTATTTTTAATGTGCCTCCCCCATTGACACTGAAGAATTGGGATTCGGAGCAAAGCAACAAAAACATAAACTGGAGCCTGCGTAATGATCAGAAGAACTTTGATATTTCTTTTTTTTTTTTCAAGCATATAAAAGCAAACTGAAGACAGAAACTGGTGGACAGAACATTTTTTGGGGTTTTAAGTGCACTAAATGGCAGAATCCCGTTTTTTTCAACCTGTTTCACCTCTCGTTTTTTTAAAGCAACCCCAAGGATAAACAAAGAATTGTACAGAACTTGCAAATACATTTCTCCTAGTTATTCTGAAAGAAATAAAAAAAAATTATTTAAGGAAAACAATTGATGAACCAGGGAAATTTTTATCTTGTAAAGTTCTTCTGTGTACCATAAAAAAAAAATGAATGAAGCCAAAGTTTTGAACTGTTCATAATGTTGAGTTTACCTTCTTGCTGTCATTGTTTACTTGCATCAGCAACATAAACCAGACATCATTTAAATATTTCTCTAAAAGTAGCTAGATAAAAGCTACTTTGAAACCCTTGCTCAAATCCTCACTTTGATATTGAAGTGAGGAGCTGGTTTACAGCTGGTGTACGATACATGGACAGGTAAATGAAAATCGGAAACGCCAGATATTGTGATGCTATGTGCGTTTGACATTTTATGCCTTATTTTTAAGAACACTTCTAAAGGTTGTAAAGTGACACAAAAACACTAATTCATCTGTGAAAGAGGATGAACAGTAAACAGAAAGAATCTGGGATCAATTCAACCACTGTACTCTTGTGCAACTTTATACAATTGATGCTTATTGCACGGTCGCAATCGAGGAACTGCTTCAAGTGTGAAGGAATGTGAGCGTCTCTCGACTGTCTACCACAGTTACAAAACCGTTTTAATTAACCATCTTCAAAATTTCTCAGCATTTATACTGATTTCCCCTGTACCTCTGTGCCTCTGCGAGTTCAGGCTAAAGTTTAGCTCCCTGACATTTGCTATGAAGAGTGACTGTTCTCATTCTCTGATTGTGTTCTTCAGCCAGGACACTCGTGTCTTTTTAATAAGCATCACAGATATTATCACAGAGCTTTACTGAATAGGTAATCAGTGATGGAAAAACTGATTTTCTTCTGACACCAACATATGCTACTATGTTGGACAAATCAAATGGAGCCTGGTGACTGATAACTAAAATAATGTGCAAAAGATAAGCTAAACCTGAAAATGTATGAAGTATTTGGAACTGTAGGGAAGCTTTCTGCACTCTTAAGTCAGTTTGTATATTACAAGAATCAAGTTCCATTTGATATTGTGCTACAGAGCTTCAGGTTCATTGAAAATCGACTGGCTGTACCCCACAAATCAGTTCAGGGACACTGCTGAATAGTTTTAATGTTAATTTTCCCTCCGAACCAAAAGATTAATCTCCCACTGTTATGGCTGTGTTGAAGGTTGAGTGTTCAGCTTTACCTTTTAATTTTCAAATTTACATTTTTTTAGCATATATATATATTTTTAATTCGCATCCTACAGTAAACTGATACAGTGCTGGATGCTCAAAAAGACAATAAAAGCCTTTAGCTTATTTGACTTAAACGATATCACAAGCTGAAATGTGTTCTCTAATGAAAACTTTATTAATAGACTGCTGGTATTTTCACCAAAAGATGCAGTTTGCTTGTTCACTTTGTGTCATTCACAGCAGAATAATGCTGACAAACTCTTAACTCAAATAAAACCTTGGAGCACTGCTCTCTATAGGTCCTGCAGTGTTGGAGTCAAGTGGGGTTTGGTAATCCCCCCTCAGACACACTCAATTCACCTGGCAGTTGTATACAGTTCACAGAGTTGAGCTAGATGTGTTTGGGCAGGCCTAACCCTACTGGACACCAACCTTTCCAGGCCTGGAGTTGGGCACCCCTGCTCTATTGCACACACTATATGTACAAAAGTACTGGGACACACCTCTTAATTGTTGAATTCAGGTGAATAAAATCAAGCATACCAAGACATTTTGGACAATGGCAACTTTGTGGACACAGTTTGGGGGAAAACATTTTCTATTCCAGCCTGACTGTGCCCCAGTGCGCAAAGCAAGCTCCGTAAAGACATGGCTGGATGAGTTCGGTGTGGAAGAACTTGACTGGCCCACACAGAGCCCTGACCTAAACCTCATCCAGCACCTCTGGGATGAACTGGAATGGAGAGTGCGAGCCAGGCCTTCTTATCCAACATCAGTTCCTGAACTCATAAATGCTCTACAGAATGAATAGGCACAAAATTCCCACAGAATCTCCAAAAGCCTTTGGAAAGCCTTCCATGAAGACTGGAAGCTGTTCTATCTGTAAAGGGGAGACCAACTCAACATTAAAGTCTCTGTATTTGAATGCAATGTAATTAACGTCCCAATACATTTGTTCATGTGTAGTTCCCAACACCGACCCTGAACCCTGCCTAACATTTTAGCGTTTTCTGACACCTCCCAGCAATGGCTTATTAATTAGCCATTAGGTTGGATCAGGTGTGTTGGGATCCAGAAAAAAAAACCTGTAAAGCATGGATCTTAATGTTTGATCACTATCATTCTGAACATTCTGACTGATTTTGGATAACTTTTAAGCTGCTCGGTTTTATTTTATTTATTAGTTGTTTGTCATGTATGTTCCTGTTGCTTCTTGAGCTATTCATTTTAAGAATATTACCATTTACCTTTAAGTTGCATCCCGCTTACTTTGCAAATGCCCAACGAGACTAGCCGACCTGGGAGTGTGCCTTCTGAGTTACATAATATGTAATGGTAAATAAGTTTACTTTGGTGACTATCATGCTTTATACATTCCCTGCATGGTCTGAGTGTAGCTTTTAGGCTATAGTTTCTACTGAAATTGTTCTAAAATCGTTCTGAAACAATGTCTGAGGTATAATGCAGTGTAACAATTCTTAAAAATGTAATTCAATGTGATTTTGGAAGTTTTTTAAACTTTATTTATTAGTTATTTGACATTTACATTTTTGTAGCTACTTGATTTATTAATTTTAAGAAAATTACCATTTACCAACACACAAGCTAACCTGGCTGTGCTTCTGAGTCACATATGTAACAGTAAAATAGTTTACTTTGGGGATTAAAGTATATAAAAATAGATTTTAGGCCAAACCCTAAACCTTGTTTGAAACTGTCTTTTACCATTTCGTGTAATATCTTCCTTTGAGGCTGTTTTAGAGGAATTAAACACGTCGGCTGTTTGGTCATTATCATTCTGACCATTCTGAATGATTCTGGATAGCTTTCTAAACTGCCTAGTTTTATTTTATTTATTAGTTCTGTGTTATTTACATGTTTTGGAGCTACTTGAGCTGTTCGTTTTAAGAATATTACCATTTACCTTTATGGCCTTTCCTATAAGTCATATAATATCATATGACCCAGCTTAACTTGCAAATGAACAAGCAGGCTAGCTAACCTGACTGTGAGTTACATATGTCATGGTAAAAGAGTTCATTTTTAGGACTATTATACCTTAATTTCTTATAAACCTTATTTCAAAGTGTGAGACACCATGCGGTGTATGTCTGTCTTACCATTTCATGCAGTTCCTTCATTTGAGGCTGCTTTGAGAGGCATTTTTCATTTTGGATAGCTTTTAAGTTGCTCCGTTTTATTTTATTTGTTAGCTATTTGTAATCTACATGTTGTGGGCTATTCATTGTAAGAGTATTATAATTTACTTTTAAATTGTCCCCGGCTTGTCCGACGTTTAGAAATAGAACTTTTATTTTGAAAATCAGGAGAACCGTTTGAAAACAGTTCCCGCGCATTTGACGTGTTTGTGTTCCACGTTGGGTTTTCCCGCGCCCTGTGCAGGATGAGCGCGTCCACAGACAGAAGTAAGAGACCCCCGGTCAAGGTGCTGTCCGGTCAGCTGCGGGAGGGTGAAGGGGGCGCTGGAGCTGGGGGGAGGTCCGAGGTGAGTATACGAAGGCTGGGCCGGGCCAGGTCGGGCTCTCTGCGGGTGTCGGTGGTGTGGATGCAGGGCACCGTGCTGGAGCTGCAGCCCGACAATAGCGCCGCCCTGCTGCTGGACCAGACCGGCAATTTCGTGGTCAACGGTCTAAACAGCATCCCCAGAGGGAAACCCTGCCTCATCCCTGGTCAGCACCCTACATATTCATTTCACTCCTTCTTTTTGCTTTACAGACATGAGGGTCCGGGATGCCCCTGGTGTTCTGACTTTTAATCTGAAGTTTCAGGGCTAATTTTGTCCACTTATCTTTTGTTGACCTGTAGGACTTCACCACTCCAGGCTCCATGTAGTTCTTTTCAAAGCGAGGAACAGTTTAATTAGTATTATTAGTGTTTTATCAGCATAAATTGTGTGGTGCAATTGATGTTATATTGTGAAGGACTGATTTTATGCAGAAAAACATAAAATAAAAAAGGAATGTAATGTTTGGGAGTTACTGAGTTTAGGGCTTGGTCAATGTCTTTCCCCTCATTTATATGGAAGCGGAAAATGACATTTAAACTAAACTCACTATATTCCAGTGAATTTTATTCCAAGTTTTAACATCATAAAATACCAATCCAGATTTTCTCTACTGTTTAACGCTTACATTTAAATACATTTAAATGCGCACTAAATCATCGAGCCAGAGAGATTATCCCAGATTATAAGTAACTGAATTTGATCATCAGACTTTACACTTGTTACAAGTGGCTGTTGCATTGGGACTTGGCCGTTGTAGTTTCGAAATCAGTCACTGCAGCTGTGATTGTGGTTTCATTTCACACCAGCTCTCACAAACCGGTTTCTGTTTTTCAGCCTGTTTGTTTAGCCAGGTTGATTCAGGTGTGCTGTAGTAAAGATGATCCCCAAATGGCACCAACCTTGTTAAAAACAACTGTCTTGAACATTAAGCCTTATGTTTTAATAGTTACTCCCAACTAATTGTGCCATTAGTTTTCCACATTTATCACATTTTAACTATCTTATACAGCCTTCCTTCTCCTGTATAGTATAGACCAAAAAGCAGCATGGATATAGTACAAAACAAATCGTACAACATACGTTTGGGAGTCTCAGATACCAAGTTTTGCCCGCAGGTAAATACGTGATGGTCATGGGGGTCATCCAGTGTCACAGTCCAGAGCCAGTGCTGCGAGCTGTGAAGGTGGCAGATCTTTCCGACAATGCAGCAATTCACAGAAGAACATGGAAATATGAAGTTGAAGACCTCCAACAAACTCTGCCTTAAACTGTAATAGTACATTTGTTATACACTTTCTCTTTCCTGTGTTCAGAAAACATGTAAGGAAGGAAAATATTAATAGGAATGAACACAAAACTACAATCTTTAGTTTTTTTATTCTCTTTGTGATTTAAACATCCTGAAACTGTGCACATATCTTCATGCAGTTTGAAAAAACATACTATACCTGACAAACATGGATATGAGTATGATATATATACTTATTTAAGGAGAACATTTAACAATTTAAAGAGGAAATTTAACCATTTCTGTTCACAATGGGTGAGAAAATTAAGGCACTTTTTTTCAAACTTTATGGCAAATGTGACTAGTGGTGATGGTGTTAAATTTTGGCACAGGTGTCTCATTTAATTAGGTTTTTTTTTTGTCATCACCTGGTTAACTTGTAGCTGAGACGGTTAATATGATGCATCACATAACGGGTACACAAAATTCCAGAAGAGACATTTGGATCCTTTAATCCAACAGTCTGATCACGAGTTGTATCAGTTTTCGAAAGTGCAAATAAAACAAACAAGCTAAATTCCTGATTACTAGACAACTTTTGGTCCTAGACTATATTTACAATGGATATCAGTATATCAGTTTGTATATATTGAGTGATTTAGCATATACTAGGTGCCATGTCTGAACAATAGCTTTGGAGCAGCCCTTTTTACACCTCAGGTTTGGCTTCTGGCTTTACTTTTTTTTATATACTGTATTAAGTCTTTCATTTGGAGAGGTGTAAAATGCATCGTAGTGGCAAACGAAGGCAGCAACAATTTTTCCACATATATGAAGCCATTTGTAGGGTATGTTGATTAAAATAAATACTGAAGTTAATATATTTCCTGTATTTTTCTTCAGTAATAAGGAGCATAAGGAATTCTGACAGTTGGATATATGTTCGTCTCCTGTTACAGCACCATTTGGCCACATCAGAGTCGTTTGAAGACTCCTAAAACGTTGGTGCAGTTGGGGCAGCGGTGTATCACATCCTTCAAAGTGTCCACACAGAACGGGATCAGGCAGCACCCATAGATGCAGCTGTTGGGAGAGACGGCCAACAAGGATGTTACAACCACTGCGAAACTCTTTATTAACTTATTTTTATTTACAAATCTCTTACCCAAAGATGAACAGGCCTGCACAAGTAAGCCAGGTCATCGTGCCTGAGGAGTGCTCCAGGCGTGTGAGTACAGACTGTGCACAGCTGGGGCAAAAGGCCTGCACGGGAACATCTCCAAACGACACACCAGGCTGCACATATACAGTCTGCACTGAAACTAAATGACACGGGGTGTAAACATGAAAAATCTGGTCAGTGCCAAATGTATAAAATAGACTAATATTTCTCATGATCAATTGTTTCGATCTACAGTCATGAAAAAAAATACCGCATCCGTTTATTTTCTGGTTACTGCTTTCGTAATTTGTGGGAGTGTGTCTGTAAAATGTGCACGTCACTATTGTTTTATACACTAATGATTCGAAATTCCAAACCAAAAAATATGTTTAAATGATACATATAAATAATTTATTTACTATTATAACAATTATAATAGTAATGTTAAGAGCATAGTGTGTATGTGTGAGCTCCTATTCATTTCATCAGAAGTGAAGCTGCTGGAATGCACATAGAAAAGCTGCTATACAAAACACTACTGCATTTTTTTTTTTTTTTTTTTTACACAGCTCACTGCAATAGTTCATGAAGCACAGCACGCTGTCAAATTATATGAATGGTCTCATTTTTTTTTCCATTGGTCTCATATTTTGTACAGTCCTTTTTATATTGTATTATATTGTTTATATCCTTTTATATTGTGTTTATATTTCTTCTGACTTTCTTCTCTTGTACGGTCGCTTTGCGTTTCTAACTGTAACTTTCCCTCCCATGAGACTAAAAAGGGGTCTCATCTTAAACAATACAGAAAGCAAAGTATGTATCCTTTGACCATCCCCACCCTTTGAGAAATTACTGTTTCTGTTTGTTTCATGATTTAAATGAGTCCCTTGGAAAGGGGCCTATTATTAATATTCACATTTCAATCATTCAGTGATGTGATATTAGATGAAATATTTGTGCTGCCTAATGCCTAAAAGAAGGCTTTTGGCCAGCACATGATGATGAAGTTCATGTGGGATATTGGAAGATCCTTTGTACCCAAAGAAAACATTGACCCAATTATTCACCATTAATCTGTTTAACATTAAATTAAAACTGCACCCACTTGAAGGCTCATTTGGACAGTAAATAAAATGACGATGTTTGTGTTGTAGACTTTGCCAGTCCTGTTTTCTGTCCCCACTGTTGTTTCAGGAACAACAGTAGAGTGGTTATGTAGAATTCTGTTTAATCACTAGACCTACACTTTAAGCAAACCTATAGCTGTCTGATCAGTTAATGCAGTCTTAAGAATAGAAATGAAATAATTGCTTTAAACATGATGCAGGGTGAAGTTTTTCTGGTGCATATGACTTTCTTTCTACTGCCACCAGGAACCTAAGGATATGTGTACAATACATATATAATACCCACTGTGTACACACACAATATACAGTAAACCCTCGTTATTCGCTGGGGTTACGTTACATGAGCACCCGTGTATAATGAAAAACTGCGTTGTGTTTGACAAAAATAATGCCTTAAAATGCCTATTTTAATAGTGTAAACCCTAAATGTGCTCCCAGATCATTTTAATTTCATTTTAATACATTACCCTTAAAGAAAATGTAAAGATAAACCCGAGGTTTAAATACGGAAAAGTCACGAACGACAGAGAGAGAGAGAGAGACGCGCGCTCTGGAAAAGTCACAATGAGAGCAAGAGAGATACAGAGAGAGAGAGAGAGATGTTCGTGGCTGAACGCTCGTCCGGTGAGAGAGAGAGTCGGTGTGCGGTAGAATTTATATTTGGATTACTGTTTATGTTTTTAGTAAATATATATTTTTAATAATTTAGAACTAAAAAGAGAAAAAAAAAATATTGCCACGAAAAAAAGCAAAAAAGGGAGAATATGGGAGCAGTTTCCGTGATCTTCTGGAAATTTCCGCGTAAAACAATCGCTTCTGTTCTCAAAACAAATCCGCGTGTGACTGGATCCGCAAGTCCTGATCCGCATAAAACTGGCCGTTTATTGTATATATATTAGGGATGCAATGGTACACGGTAAAATACTGGACCGTTTGGTACACGCTGCACGGTCCGGTACACCCTTGTGAACCGCGGTAGTTCGGTTTTGCACTTCCTTTTGCAAATGCTGCTTAATGCTTACCAAACTGTTAAGCAGCAAGCGCCAATGAGCGAATGCCCTCCACCGAGAGTTAGGCTGCATCCGAAATCGCATACTTCCCTACTATATAGTATACGAAAACAGTATGCGAGGCACATGACATGTAACAACATCAACACAGTGGATGTAGAACGTCCGAATTCCATTCATACTACCCTCATTCAGTTCTAACTCAAATTTAGTACCTACTCTAGTAGTATGCGATTTTGGTTAATATAGTTAATATAAACGTCACTGTTTGTAAACATTGCCTTGCATGTGTGCCATACGGTAACGGAAACATGAGCAATATGGCTAAGCTAATGGTTTCTTGAACAGAAGACAGACTAAAAGGTAACTCTCTCTATTAATGTAGATGCTGATCCTTTAATGTGGTGGAGGGCAAATGAGAGCAAGTTCCCCCATGTTGCAAAAGTTGCACAACGTCACCTCTGTGTCCAGGAACTTCAGTTGTGAGAGAATTTTCTCCACTGCAAGACACATTGTAAATGCAAGCCGCTCTTGCCTTTCAGCTGACAGTGTTGACATTCTTATCTTCTTACAGAAGAATCTTATAATAGCAGAGGAATAAATACCTCTGGCAATATACCCCATACCCCAAATACCCCATAATGGCAATAATTGATAATGAATTTTACATCGGGAATGTAGCTGAAGTATGTTTACTCTGACTACTCTGTTTTGTATAGAGCACTTTAAGAGGCACTTTTAACATTTTTTAAAATGTTTTTTATATATAGTTTGTAATTTTATACACGTATACATATTTTATTCATGAGTAAGAGACAGTTTATTATTTGGTTTTTTGTGTTATTTGTAGTGTTGTATTTAACACTTGTGTTATATTATTTAGCACAGTGTTGCTGGAAATTGTTCAAAATAAAGATATAATTATGGGAGAAAAAACATTGTTCTCTTTATGCACAAAACACGTACCGAAACCGAACTGAAACCGTGGCCCAAATACCGAGGCACGTACCGTGGGAGACCTGTACCGTTGCACCCCTAATATGTGCATATTTTATATCATACTGTTTTTAATTCCTTTGGTTATGCTGCTTTCTTATTTTGTTCTGTCCACTTTGCTGTTGTAACAATGCAAACTGAGCAATAAGGTCATTTTCATCACGGTCCTGATCAGTAGTTCAGTGCTGAAGAAGGGGAGAATCTTACCCACGGGGCTGGTCACTGGGGCTCCAGGAGGAGGCGAATACACGTGAGTGTAGCCTTGCGGAGGGTATGAAGCCTGAGGTGGGTACTGACCCTGAGGTGCCTTGCTGTAGACAGGAGGTGGAGGCATGTGAGCCCCCTGTGGCAGCTGCGGTCCCGTGTTTATAGTTTCTTCATAAGAAGGAAGTGGTGGTGCGTATCCCACTGCACCTGAGATCTCCAGGGGGGGTGCACTGGCCATCGGTGAAGCCTACGATGAAAAATGACAATACGCTTATTTATATGATTAAGATTATGTGTAGCAACCGTTTAAAATGGATTAGCTCTGATTTAGTCCTACATAAACCGCATGGTCTACTGTTTCACGTCAAGTCGCCATATTTTCATCACGATCAGAACTTGAGGAGCGTGAAACACAAACTGAAAGTTAAAGAAACTGTTCACAATTCGCTACAATCACCATTTAAACAGCGTAACAATGGGCTTCGGATAAACCCTTTGACATACTTACACTCTGTAAAACGTCTCGTTTAAGTGAGTAAAGGTAAAAACGGCTAATTTGGCATTTTCCGTGAGTTCTTACAGCATTTCTTCCAGTTCCGTGTTCAATCACATGGTTTACAGGAAAGGGGCGGACACGCCCCCTCCACCCTGACGCTATAAACAAAGCCACGGAAAGACCCGTATGTTAATGAAGCAACAAGAAGCATTATGTCTTTTAACGGTTTTGTTTTGAGGTTGTAATTTCTTTTGCTTTTTTACATCGTTTTTTAACGAGCAGTGTGCCTCGAAAGGAACTCCAAGGAGCCCACAGACCATTCCCTTTTAAGAAACAGTCTGAAAACTACAGGGCAAAACCTGCTATACCCCACAAGTCAAGCACAACTATTAACGTCAAGGAGTGATATTTGAGTTGGCAATAAATAGACTTTTGTTAGTTTTCTTTCCCAAGTGCTGCATGTGGTTTAGAAGCAGTTCATTTTCGTTCTTACAGGAGGGCATGGTGGTGATGCCTTTTTTTTTTAATGGCATTTCAATAAAAATACAGTGTGTTCCTGCTATCAGCTCAATTAAATGTGCAGGCTGGCTACCATGATCAGATTAATCATATCAGTTCAATAGATTTCACACTATGGTAGACTATTGCACTATATGTATATAGTGTACAATATATTATGTACATATAAGACTATATAAGACTATTTGCACATATCTTATGTGCAATAGCCTTACCATGTAAATATTATCATAGTCTTATCATGTAAATATTTTTATTGACTTACGTGAATATTGCTTATATACTACTGATCTGTGTTAGTAGAATTCACTTAACTGTACGTTACTTATCTATATTTAGCATTTGTGTTTACAGTGTATTTCAAATTAAGTTTTTTCTGCAAATTTGTGTTTGATTTATTTAGACTCTCTATTTTATATTGGTGTTGTCTTATACTGTTCTGTGTCTCTGTGTGTCTGCAATCATAACATAACATAATCATATACAGCATGGTTCAAATAAAACAAAAGTAACATCTAAAAGTACAGATCTCTAAACGTAAGTCGCTTGACCCAAATTAATTCATTAGACAGATGCACAAGGTTTCTTATTTAAATCCGGATGTCATTTAGTTTTGCACAAAGTGTCATTTTCCATAATAAGTAAGCTATAATAAGTGAGCTATAGTGGCGCATCTGAAAAGATATAAAGAAAAGTTGCCATGATGTGAAGTATGTAATGAGTGTCACATTATTATACATTTTTTGACTAGAAAATAGATGGGTTCTGAGATGATCTCTCCATCTGATAGCCCACACTCACATAGTCCAGTAGTGATGTTAGTGTATAGTAGTCTATATTATTATTATTATTATTATTATTATTATTATTATTATTATTATTATTATTATTATTATTATTGTTGTTGTTGTTGTTGTTGTTGTTGTTGTGATTATAATTGTTGTGGGTGTTGTTATTATTATTCTTTTTGTTATTATTATTTTATGATGATGATGAGTATTATTATTATTATTCATTATTATTATTATTCATTTCACTTTTTTCTGTTTTTTTTTTCTGTTTTTCTGTTTTCAGGTGTGATTTCTGAGTTCAGGAGAGATTTCTGTGTTCAGAAGTGATTTCTGAGTTCAGAAGTCATTTCTGTGTTAGTTGTGATTTCTGTGTTCAGGTGTGATTTCTGTGTTCAGGTGTGTTTTCTGTGTCCAGGTGTGATTTCTGTGTCCAGGAGTGATTTCTGAGTGGAGGGGCTCCCGTGGGTGGGCTCTACTCTGTCTCTGTGCTGCTCCTCTTCTCCTGATAGGCTTAGCTCGGCCCTGCGGCTCTGATTTCATTTCCTTTCGAGAGTCGAGAGCGTTTTTCTTTGACATTTCCTTTCAGGATGTGTTTGCTTCTTAACGCTTCGCCATTTTCTGCTTAATTTACAGGGCGCACATAGGAACATACATTTAAAGATATATGTTTAACGCTTAGGAGTTCTGTGGAAATGGGGAGAGACGCCTGCGTTTTATAATCAGCACGAAACGGTGGAGAACATGAACGCGCGTCGGCCCTCTTTCTCCATGAAATGGTGAGAGTCCGTTATAACGCAGCGTATCCTCAGCAGATGTCATATATGTTAACGGTAGTACTTCGGGGTTTTGTGAGGAGGCTTGTCTTTACAGCAGTTTTTGTCTGGGTCAGATTTTTGGCTGAACCTTTATTTGGCTGAAATGTTCAAAGAGGTCCTTCGGTTTTGCACTGGCCTGGTCTGTTAATAAGATGCTCCAGCTGTGAATGTATCTCGTATTTTAAACAGAAAAGTCCCCTTAGGACAGTTGTGCTGTATGGTGTGGGGTCTTTGCAGTGACCGTGCAGCCAGATGTTGTGTTGGTGTGCTTGAAATGTTAAATTCATGGTGATCAAATGTGAGGCATTGTTGCATAACCAGCAGCTTCATAGAGAAAACTGCTGGAACTTGAAGGCGGTGAAAACACAGTACACTAACGTCAGCTTCTCTTTTAATAACTATGTATGCATAGAAATACTTCAGAAGAAAATGACACAGAACCATATTAGGTTTTAAACTAGAGGCAGCTGGTGGGCTAGTGGTTACGGAGTTGCCTCTGTGATCAGAAGGTTGTGGGTTTGAATCCCAGGACAGCTAATGGCACCCCCCTCACACACTGCTGACTGGGCACTGTGTTTCTTACTGCCCACTGTTTCACTTGGTGAACGAGTGAAACGCAGAGAAAGAATTTCGAGCTGCTCACACAGTGTGTTCATGTCTGACTGAAGGTCCCTTCACAAACTGTTAAACTGCAGCTTCATAGAGGAAACTGATCAAACCTGCAGGTGGTGAAAGCCCAGTTGTCTCCTCTTCTATTAACTATGGACCGGTTGCTCCTAGTCTGAGACTAAATGGCAAATAACCATCACAAATTTTTCTTAATCTAGTTTTATGCCTAATCTGGTCCTCTGTCTAAATATCTAGTCACCTCTAAAAATACTCTTGATTTCAGAAGAAATGGATGATTAAATGTCACATAGTGGATTTTGTAGCAGTGATTCCAGATTGTGACTTTGTGATCAGCAGCTGTGTAAACGTACATAGTGTGATGAGACATGTTTACATTGACCACGGTGCAACATAGTGACATACAGCATTCAAAAGAATGGAAGTTATGACAGAGACCGTAGACAATAGATAGCACAATAAATACACAGTTGATGTGACTTTTGTGATTCCTCCAACAGTCTCCATAACTTGGCATTGTTTTCTTTCTTTCTTTCTTTTTTTTTCAATCAGATGTCAAAAGACCTGTAGGCCACGGAAGACCACGCTGGCCAGGACCTCCCACTGATATTTCAAGAGCAAGATCAAACTTTCCTCCGCAACAAACATGTCGATAATGGACCACAGCCCCACCACTGGTGTGGTGACGATCATCGTGATCCTCATTGCCGTCGCCGCTCTGGGGGCGCTGATCTTCGGGTGCTGGTGTTACCTGCGCCTGCAGCGTATTGGCCAGTCTGAGGATGAGGAGAGCATTGTCGGAGAGGGGGAGACCAAGGAGCCCTTCCTGCTGGTCCAGTACTCGGCTCGAGGCCCTCGGGTCGAGCATAAGACCAAGCTCACTCCTAACGGCACCGAAAGCCACAGCTAAGTCTTTAGAAGCACAGGTTTCATTTGATGAAACCCATTGACTCTTAATGTGTGCGAGTCATTACGCTGAGCACTTTAGTTCATAGTGGTTTCAGGTTCTAACACACACACACACACACACACACACACTCACGAAAACAAAACCAGTGCATGCATTCGTCTAACTGCTTTTCAGTCGTCCTTGTATGGACCGTTTCCCGCTTCGTGGTTGTCTGTTGGACCCCTGTTACAATGTGAAAAAGAGTTTCTGTATTTTGTACACTAACCAGCCTTTATTTGTCTGCCTAACCGTGCCACTGGTCCACAATGCTTTTTCCTGTCGCAGAACTCTAGTTTTAACCAGAGCTGGCTCTGGCGTGAAGTTATCACATGCAGTGATTCCACTGAAGTTGTTAATGGAGAATGACTGCGGTGTTGTACGTATTAATCTTTGACATGCCTTCATTTTGGACTTTGGGGGAAAAAATAAGAATTGGTGCACATCTAAAATGCTCCTTAACACTGGAGTCATAATAACTGTACAACATCTTGAATGAAGCCTGTCATGAGTAGTGCTGGTGACTAAAGATCTGGTGACTACTCCAGAGCCTTCAGTTATACATGGAACAAAACGGAATCTGTGAACAATCTTTGACGTGCCATCAAAGAGCTTTGTGTGCAGCTTAAAAGTTTCTTTTAGTCACAGTTCAGGGTTCAGCTCTCTGCCATTTATTTGTAACCCAGAGATGAGCATTTTTACTGAAGTCATTTCATATGCAGTATTAGATAGTTTCCCAGCTGTCCACACTGCTAAGACGCCATCATGAATGAGAGCCAATGACTGGGTCCCAGTGTGTAGGATTACACTGGCAGGACCCCGGAGGGGTTCATTATGGTGGCTGAGCGCATTGTTTCATGGATGGGTTGGAGGTCAACTGAACAGTTTGTAAAATTATTTTTGTAGAATTTTACATTCATCACACTGAAAATTATTGAGAGACATTCTTGACCATGTGTTTTGTTCACTTGACCCTTAGGGTGCTTTCTTATTTTTGTCCTTTGATCACTTGCAGTTTGTACAAGAAACGATGAGAGAAAAGTGATTTATTTTTATATGATATTCATGACTACATTTGTAGAAATCGTTGATCAAATTTTGTGTTCAGTCATTTGGTCTGGAGAAGGCACAAAGGAGACTGATAATGCCAAAACAATCACATTTCCTGTCACTGCTGTACTTGTAGAAACACTGTAACCTATGAAACCTGCAGACCTAAGCATACTGCCAGTGTATGCCTTTCTGAGAGTGCTGTTGTATTTCTGTGAATTGAGGATTTGTTTGTGCAGACAAATGAAAAGACCACATGGATGAAAGAGCAGCAGCTTCTTAAGGCTGCCTACATCTTTGTAACCATGCTGTTTTCAGTCAGGCTGTTAATATGTTGCTTTATGTCACTCTTTACAGAATTTCCAGTTGATCTACTGTACTGAAAAATAAACGCTCTCCACCTGTATGCTGCCTGTTTTTCTGAATACTCTCTAAATTCAAAGTCATAATTATATTTACAGAAATATAAAATGAGAAATCATAATGAACAGTCATTTTATTCATTAAAAAGCCTTCTTTATTAGCCACCTCTGCATTGTAGCACCACCCGACTGGTGTCTTGTTTTCAGTGCAATCATGCAGAAGTACGTCTTTTTTCATTTGTTTAACCAGCTGGTCATAGTCTTCACACAACCGATTAGTTACACAGATCAGCCACATTAAAACAGTTGAAGTGAATGATATTGATGAGCTTATTACTGTGGCATCTGTTAAGAAGGGGAATATTTTAGGCAGAAAATGAACAGCCAGTTCTAAAACTGGCAAACATAAGGATCTGAGGAACATTGACATGTGGAAAGCAAGACAGCCGTGTCAGAGCATCTCCAAAATGACAGGGCTTGTGGGTTTTCCTGGTGCGCAATGTTAGTACCAACCAGAAGTGGCCCAAACAAGCACAACTGGCGAACTGTTCACAGTGGCATTGATGCTAGTGCAGAGATGTAACAATCAGTTGACACATTGATATTGCAATGCAAAAGTGTGACTGTATTCATTGTGGAAAACTGCAATGTTTAGTGTCCAACCAGTGCTAACCATCGTTTGCCTTCCAGTTGTAGTTTCTTAGTAAACTGCCAGAACTAAAAACAGAAACATTCAAATTTCATTCAAAATATTGAGAATATTGAATTACTTTCAGTCTGCTTCTACTTTGTTAGAATATATCGGGAGTGTAGCGAAGAGTTAGCCCTGCGTCGTGTATTGTGAGTCGACTATTGTTACACCCCTGGTGGAGAGGAAAGGTGAGCCCATCTGGTCTGATCTCATCAAAGAAAGTGGCCTGGTCTGATGAATCACGTTTTCTTTTACATTATATGGATGGCTGGGTACATGTGCATCACTTACCTGGAGAGGACATGGCACCAGATTGCACTATAGGAAGAAGGCAAGTCAGTGGAGGCAGTGAGATGCTCTGGCAACGTTCTCCTAGGAAACCTTGAGTGCTCACATTCATGCGGATGTTACTTTGACAAGTAACACCTACCTAAACAAGACCAAGTACTTTCTTGGCCTCTGCCTCTTCTAGCAGGATAATGCACCCTGCCATAGTGCACAAATAGCTCAGAAATGGTCTGAACAAAACAGAGAGCTGGACTGGGATGTGCTGGACACACTAGTCCAATCCATGGAGGCTCCCGGTCACAGGCATAAAGCATCTACTGATGCGGTCTTGGTGTCAGATGCCACAGCACACCTTCGGGGGTCTTGTTGAATCCATGCCTTGACAGGTGAGAACTCATTAGGCAGCTCAAGAGGGGCTACACAATATTAGACAGGTTTTAATGTTTCAGCTGACACATAAACCCTTAACCCTTTTCTTCATAAAGAGAAAAGCAGTTGTCTGCTCAACATTGACAAGTGTAACAGCAGATCAGATATTAGACAATTCTTTTATATATTATTGTACATTTTCTTACTTCTATTCCTGTTTAACTTACTCCCCCAGTTTACATTTAATCTACATTGATTTTATAAGTGTACTCCTCTTTTTATCGATGTAAATCACATTGATTGACCCTTGCGTATCTGCAAATACAGATATTTTATTGACCCCAAAAGGAAATTTGGAGAAAAATAAAACCACAGCCATTTAAGCATTGTACTAACATTTTTTATGATTAGTTTATCAGCATCACTGCTCTTGGTGGTAGTGCCTTACTTTTACTTGCTACAGTACAAAGAATCGCTTAGGTGGCCAAATGTTATGGTTGCTTTGTAACTGTTTATTTTTGGAGCTCTGAGGTCACTTATCACACATGTATAATCCAGCATGTGATCAGATAAAAGGAGTGTTTTAGGTAATAAAGCTGAAGTGAAGAGAAATGAAACCCAGGCTATTCTTTTTCATGCAGCATGAGACAAAGCTGTTTTGTACGAGGGACATTCAAAATGTTTCAATATTTATGTTTCAACACTATTTAAGATATGCAAAAACAAATATGACATTGTATACTAAACTGCAAGGGCAGCTGGCTTGCCAAACAGAACTAGGCACATGACACTCAGATGCAGCCAGTTCCTACTTTTCGAGCCTTCACCGCTTCCAACGAAAATATAAAAAGTGAGGAAACTTTTTGAACGTCCCTTGTACAAACGGTCACTGACAGACATCGACACTGACAGGTCAGGCAAACAGCACTGTAAAATATGCTTTATTCTACAAGTAGGCATTTTAGGTACAACTGTCATCCAGAACCAGTTTTGTGTTTTTACCAATACCCATAACCATGAAGAAAAAAAAAAAGAAGAAATGCAGTACTATGATTCATTCTAGTCTCATGTTGGACCCTCCAGCCCTTTAATGCAATGCATCTACACGGACGCTTCAAAAATACAAATAACATTATTGGCACTGACGTCCAGATGGATAATCCTAACAAACAGGTGAAGAGCTCATCAGAGAGGAGTATTCTTTGCGATTAACTCAGATACGGTTTTTATAACTGATCTGAGCAACCTGAACTACCTTTAAGCATGCCTGGAAAAGAAACGAGGGGCGAAACATCACAGCTGCCAAGTTGGAATTCTAAAACACCGTTAAGAACATCCTTTCGAGCACAAGGGCATTCTGTCATGCTTTTTCTTTTCCATTTTTAGTGTCTTGAACTCAAGTCTCTCTTTTGGACTTTTTACTGCATAGGTAATATATCATTGAATTATTTAAAATTATTCGTAGATATTTTGATCTTTATAATACCAAATTTCTTAATTTCAACAGATTATGGAATATTAAGAAACATACGGTCAAAAAGTAAACGGTATAGGACCCCTAATTCCAACACGTGTATAGGAAAACAAAAAGCGTGCACGAGGATAGCAACCAATCCTCAATAATAGACTCGTGTCATGTGATTAGTTTAACTCCATCTAATTTACTCCAAACTGCTTCCTGCTGTCTTTGGCCTGAACATAATCGGCAAACTCTGAAAGGCTGTCCATCGTGCAACACCTAAGAAACAGAAACATAAAAGGCAATAGTGCTTCTTTTTTCCTCTGTGATAAAAGCCACAAAGCCATGATTATACAGAATACAAGGCCAACTCTGTGCTTTCTATTAAAATCAACAGAGAAAAAAGACCGAGGGTGGTTTCCCTCTCTTTATCTGCAGGGAGCTTCACCTGAGCTCATCTGCGTTAATACTGTATTTCAAACACATTTTTTCCCCAAACACCTAGAGATGACTGTCAAATTAGGAAAAGTTTTACTTTAGGTCTTTAAGTAGAAAAACATATTTGCCAAAGTCGTTATCATTTGGTGCTAGCAAGTGATCGCGTCGGGCTTTGGCGAGTCTCAACAAAAGGAATTCTCTTCGGTCCCTCCACTCCTTCAGCTCCTCCTCTCCATGGGCCAGCTTGCACATCTCCCCCTCCATACACAAGCCCTTCTGGTACCTGGGGACACAACCACACACACACACACACGTGTCAATAATTAGCAACATGCTGTGGATGCCGCAGCTTTAAACTGAACTCACCTCTCGCACACTTTAAACGTTCCTGTGGGGAAGCGATACTGCCAGCGATTCTGGTCATCCTCAGAGTTGAACAAGCGGTCTTTATGCTTCTCAGAAGTGATGTGCTGTTGCCACTGTTTGTCACTGTTGCAGTTTTTCCCACACAACCAACAGTGGTTCCCGGCCTGGCAAAAAACATAAAATTAACTTAACGTAAGTCAAAAGGTATCGGCTGAACACCAATTGTCGCTGAGATGTTTTTACATGTAACTTGGAACCTGCAAAGTAACCCCAAGAAAAAAAAACAAAAGACAACACTAAATGCATTAGAGCATGATAGTTCTGGGCTCATGGCCGGGAGACACTCAAAATACTGAAAACCGCTGAATATTCTCAAAACGTTAAGGATGAAAACGTTAACAAGGCAGTTACAGTAAATATAATTACATGTCCACAGCGCATAATGTTACATTTTTGCACTGTTATATCATATGCATTGTTCCAGACCATTGACTACCACCTGCCTCCTGTCATCGTCCTTTTTTTTTTTAACTATTACTATTCATTTTGCTATTCGTTTTATTGTTCATCACAGAAACTGAAAACTTCATCCAAAAACAAAACAAAACAAAAAAGACATGGCACATTATATTTAGAGATAACTGGAGAAAAGGTTAAATGGTCTGATGTTGAATTGTACATGTGAGAGGATCCGTACCACTTCCTCCGCGTAGTCTGTGGGCATATGAATCTGCTTCCCATTCTCCCTATTAGCACTGCTGGAACTCTCTTCACTACAACTAGGTCTCTGGGACTGCAGCCACAGCTCATAAAGCTGCTCCATGTCTGCAACTGCACAAACATTTTTCATATTTAAATTTTGTCTTATCATTTGATATAATTCAATATACCATCATCACTCATCATGTTTGTGAACTTACTGTTGTTATCTTTCATGTATGTCCAGAGATCTTTCTCCTCTGTGCTGTGGGCAAAAGTGCAGTTCCCAATGTACTGGCATTTCTTGCCAGCAGCCACATGCATGCAAATCTGATGATTAAGGGGAAACAAATCATAAAAAAAAAACATATTAAATGCTTAAGTACTACAAAGTACATGCCAAACATGCCATTCCTGTTACAAATCTAATATTTAAAATGAATTCATTTGTTGACCTCAAACTGAGAAGGGGCAGGCTTTCTTGTTGGGAGAGGGCGAATTGGTGTCCACTTTTTCCGTTCAACTGAGCTAACCAGGACCACCTGTCTGTCCTTGGACCACCTGGATAAAGTGAGGAAAAAAGTATAAAAAAATTTCTTAACACCCACTGAAGAATGCCAGAACAGTGGAGTTATAATAAGTTGTCAAGGACGTGATATGAAGAAAGTAACACTCACGTGTGTCTGGCCTTAGCACTACAGTACTTCTTGTTCTTGTCAGGCTCACTGACTTGACCATTTCTCCAGCACTGGCCACAAACAAACTGCATCTTTAGGTGAGGGGGACCAAACTTCTTTAAGACGGGTGGAAGCTCCTGAGAGAACATAAGAAAACTTAAATGTAAGCTGAAACACAAAAACTAATGAATAATTCAGCACTCTTACTTTAGTTATCCAGCTCCCACCACTCACACACCCAGACTTAAAAAAATAAAGTAAATAACTTTCCAAAAATAAAAAGTACAAAAATCACACACATACACAAGACATGGGGAAAAGTCGATTCAGTTATGTATCGTGACTCATTTGTGCAGCGATTCATGTCTTGCTACCAACTCAAAAAATGCTTTTCTATGCTACAGGTGAAGAAATATTGCAGTTCCTTTATGATCCTACAAGTATTTACATGTTGGCCGGCAGCAAAGCATCCTGTTTTGTAGAAGCCTTTTTCACTTCTAATTATTAAGTCATAATGTATACTGATGTATTTAGAGGGCATTTAGAATCCAATAATGAATTCAGGAAACACGGCTTGAACATTTCCTCTCTATTTTCATTGCTATTTAATGATTGGTATTTTGTTATAGTATGTAAAATCCAGAGCACCTCTGTTTTTAATGTTGGTGTTGAACCAAACGGTGGTCACTTCCTATTATCAAAGTTATCAGGTGTGTCGGACTGGGTCTGTGAAGAGTGGGTCATGCCTGTGCCAAGACCCGGCATAAATTTATCCCGGGATAACTTGCTCAGTAATTTGTGCTACACTAGCTCTTTTGGGAGACTGGATCAGATGGGTTGGTCTTGGGCATCCGCACCCTGTTGCCAGTTTATTGACTTCTTTTCTTTGATCACTTTTATTATAGATTGTTCCTTTTGCTATTTTTTCTTTTTCTGCCTAAGAACTACAATGCTTTCATTTATTTAAGATTTAAAATTATAAAAATATTTTCAGATTTTTTTCAACAATGTTCAATGGTTCAAATGTTTTATGGGAGGCATTAAAATGCTGTTTAAGCAAATCCTTAAAAAAAACAACAAAAAAAAAAAAACATGTTGGAATGGAAATATTGCATTTCATGTTTTTTCTGCGTGGACTAGTCATCGTCTGATATCTATGTTACCAGCAAATCCAAAGCAGAAAAACATTAACACTATAAAGGCTAAGTTTTTACTTACTTATCGCATGTGATAT
>JBBJLR010000145.1:8418345-8430515 GCA_037577145.1 Brachypetersius gabonensis
GATAGATAGATAGATAGATAGATAGATAGATAGATAGATAGATAGATAGATAGATAGATAGGTGTGTGTGTGTGTGTATGTATACTACTTGTAATAAAATCTACTTACAGTAACTTAGACTGAAAGTTAAGAACACTTTGCCTTCTCTTGTAAACCCTGTAGTAAAATCACCATTTTGAAGAGACATGTTTATTTGGATGGCTTCAGCACGATCGTATTCTTTATGTGACGGCACTTCTGAGAGAACCTGGTTACCCTCCATGTCGTCTTACAGACTATCATGTATTATTTCCTGACGTAAATGGCAGTAAATAGGCTACTCTCACACTTGTATTTCATGTCACTCAAGCCTCTCGTCAGCTACAGTTGAGGGTAACATCATGTAATTACACAGAACGGGTGCAAATGACCAGTGCATTCTGTCAAGTCTCTGCCTGCATGCACCCCAACATTCTTCACAATGACGGACAGTTTCGCATGGAGCTGTGAGTTTCCTTGGCCTGGCATTCCTTTAGTGCCCATCTAATCACTCCCTGGATATTGTCTCTTGGGGGATACGACCATGTATGCTGTGAGTCTTTAAGAGAGCCATAAGATCCATAATGTAAGAAGGACATACTCAGCTACTGTCAGCAGTAGATGGATGAAAGCAATTTATCAAGTAAACTAATATAAGTACCTGAGTTAGACACAGCATGCCCATGGCATTTAGTAAGCTACAGTTAAAACCACACGGGTGATACACCCTAGCTGTAAGCAACTTGTCTGGAGGAAAACAACCTGAGTACTGAACACAATGTATAATGAGCAAAATTTGACTAAACTATAGCCCCCCATTTGCTTGATTCCATCAGTATTGTTAAAGAAAAAAGTGCAGAAACTTATGTCACTTCACATGCCTAAACCAATCACTAAGTAGCATGTCTGAGGTTCGTCCTCTAAAAGACAGAAGAGATTTTTTGGATGAATCAAGACTGCTACATGCTTAAACAGCAAGTCTTGGGTTTTTCTCATTCAATCTTTCTAATTCTTTAAACAATTATCTGCAGATATCAACATAACTCCAGTATTATTGTGTATCCCTAGTTATAGGAACGAACCTTCAACTGGTATACAACCTCACACTCACACGTCTCAAGTTGTTCTATAAACAACCATTCTACCTAAAGGACCTTCAAGAATCCACAAGTCCCTCCATGGCATTGATCCAAAGACCACCTTCTGGCACCTTTATTTTTAAAATGACTAAAGAAAGCCTGTGTATACATTTCAGAGTCATTTCAAAATATGCCTAAATATATTCACTCCCTGTATTTGACTTTTTTTCTACCAATAAAAAAGGCATCCTAAAGGATTACATTACAATACAAGAGAATGCAACTCAGTCATCATTACCCGTCATTATTTCTGTATCATAAGTCAAGCATGTCACACCTCTAAATAATTACATCCACTCCCATTTATACTGGATGATCAAACAAGAACATGAGAGGCAGTGAATTTGAACCAGGCTAATTTTACCTTTCAGGAAATGCAATAGTAAAACTCTGCCTTTATTCGACCTCAACTGGCCCACAAAATGTTTGGAGATCAGTACAAGAGCAATAAGGATTTTTAGGGGCATTATGATGGTGAAACTGAAACACAAGTGCCCCCAAAAGCCCCTCATTCTCCCTGCGGCATTACATTTAGACCAGCACCTCTCCTCATATTACAGTAATATATGGCACTGGCTTTCAGCTTGTGGAGCTTAACTGGTTTTGAACATGAGGTTTGATGTGAGTTCATGTCAGGCCATGTTTAGTTATGTCATATGGGAAATACGGTGCTTTACTGAGCAACTCGAAATACAAAAAAACCACTGAATCTTGGACTTCATGTTTGAAAATGTGTCCAGATTGCAAAATGAGCCAAGAACATCGTTCATTTTCAAAGTGATCTCCAGCTGGGCCTGGTTAATAGCTGGCTGAAAAATGCTGTTTTTGATTTGAGAGAGGTTATTTGTCATGGATCACCAGATTAAATCTAAACCATTTTCTCTCCCTGATTTCAAGAGCACTGTGGTCAGAAACACCTAAATCGACTCTTATAAGTATGAAATGATTACAATAAGAATAGCTCTAGTGTCTTTTTTCCCCCTGATGGAAGGGTGAACACCAGGAGCGGGACTTTGCGGGCCAGTTGGATCTAAATCAAAACTCATCTCGCCCCCAAAATCCCGCCACTGGCATCACAAAATCATTTTTTCTTAATAAATGTCAAAACACACAATAAAGCCTGCTGCTTATTCCTAATAACTGACCAATGTGACATCTCCAGCACCCGGCATCCTTTCTTCTGCAAATCCCCATGAGGCTGAAGTTGAATTAGAGGACAAATCCTCTGCATGTAATTGCTGCAAAAGAGCATTTACAATCAGCCACTGTACAACAGGATCACCCCAGTGGGCATTTTTAATAGAAATGTTTTAGGCTGTGAGACAGCCTATGGCACGTCCTTCACCAGCCCAGACAATACCAGCCCACTAGATGGGGAGTGCATTACACATGCACTGTGGGTTTAGTCTGTAATGAGAGACCTAACAAGTTAGTGGAGCGACATGGAGACACCAAATTGTCTTACTCACTTTATAAACAGGCTGGGAGTCTAACGTGTGGAGAAAAACGGGGAAAAAATGAAGAGGAATAGGGCAAAATCGTGAAAGAGTAGGGAAGCGTGTCCCAGACAGTGTTTTGTGCTCCCTGGAGAGTTCAGGTAGCCTAACGTTACTCTCTCAGACACAATCTGTCTGCCAGTCGGGTGGCACCCACCCCCCCTCCAAAAAAAGAAAGAAATCTTTCCTCATCAAATCTTATGAAACCCTTACATTTAACGACATAACGATCAGCCCCAAAGTCCAGAGTGAAACGTGGAGCGATTAGATAAAAGCAAATCGCGTCGTCAAGCACAAGAAGTCGGTTTAAAATGCAACGTTCACTCCGCACACCTGCTGGGTTATGATGATCCGGAGAGGGTCTATACGAGTGGAAAAATGTCGATATAACGTTACCGTGTCCTTCACAACTTACCATTGATCGAGTGGGCTCGGCTGGTTGGGAGATAACGCCTGTCTGATCTTAATCAGCCCGTCGCTCCTTTAAGGCGGCTCTGCTGGCGGAGGGCTCGGCTCTGTCTGCTGGACCTGACTCCCTGCATGTTAAAAAATCTCCCCTCCAGCACTGCTCCGTGGGGTAAAAAACCATGGAGGCCGTGGAGAGGAGGTGGGGGCAGATCCAGTTTCCAACAGACTGCGATTGTACGCTAAATATGTTTTTCGCATCGAGCTTTGGGTGCTATTTAGTAACGCTCCCTGTCAAAGGGGTGGCAGAGACGATCAGGACGACTCCTGTTCATCCTGTTCACGCCTTTTTCTCCCTGGCTTTAAAAGGGGGCGAAGTTTAAAACGGGGGCTCTGGCCCGTCCGATTTTCCTAGAAATCATCTCCAAATATAGAAACTGGGAAGAGACATTCTTAGAAATCATCGAGACGCCAATGACAAGAGTCATTTTCTCTCTTTCTCTCTCTCTCTCTCATTTTCTCTCTTTCTCTCTTTGTCTGTGTGTGTCTCTCTCGTAAGGGGAGTGTATCAGTTTGTGAAAATCTTCAGTACTCTCTGTGAAAGATGATTTGTCAATGCCTTTGGGAACGTCTAGTATTGAGCCATCTTTATCTTTGAGTGCAAAATGATTTATCAGTCTGCAGCCCGGCTCCACTCTGACTTGCACATTTCTTGCTGTTTGCTACCCCCTCTTGGTGTGTCCGAGGCATTACTTATATTGCCTTATAAAATATGTACCATATGGACAAAAGTTTTGGGACAGCTAACCATTACACCAACAGGGACTTTAAAAACACTGCATTCAAATGCATCGACTTGAATATGGAGTTGGTCCCGCTTTGAGCCTCCACTCTTCTTGGAAGGCTTTCCACAAGATTTTGGAGTGTTGTTTAGAAAGACAGACAGACGGACAGACAAACAGAACTCCAGTAGAAAATCTGGGTGCTACAGTAGCAAGACAATAAGGCACATGATAAATACACATACTGCCCATGGAGCACATATATACAAAAAGAGACATCAGTGCACAATAAAATTCAAATGCATTCAGTATTTTCACTGCTTTGGTCTATTCTCAGATAGTAAGGGTGCTGATATTATCCACATACACACATTTTATGAATAAAGTCTATTATCAACGACACTAAATGTAGTTGTGACCGGTTGTTTTGTTGCTATTGTGTTTTTCTTGCACTCTCTTGTGTCCTATCTGTACTCGTGTTGTTCTTTTTCTGTTCATGTGTTGCATCATGATTCTAGAGGCACGTTGTTTTGTTTCACTGTGTACTGTGTGTTTAATGGATTAAATGGCAATAAAACCTTGATTAATGTTTCTGTGAATTTAAAACTCAAAAAGGCACGGACGGGGTTCGAACCCGCGATCTTCGGTTTACGAGACCGACGCCTTACCACTTGGCCACCGCGCCTGCGCCGTGTTACCCAATCAGAACATTTAAATAGTTCACTTATCAGAGCACTTTGTGACGTAGCTTGTGTATTTATTACAGTTAGTGCAGTCTAGCTATTGCCATTTAATATGAACATATCACTGAAAATATGACAGCGTTAGTCGGCTGATGGAAGTTTACGAGATGTGTTTAACATCCCTCTTTAGCTTAGTGTCAGTAAAGTAATTTTATATATACTTTTTGTAGAATAATTATGTTAACAAACAATACTGAACTGGTTACCGCAGGCAAATAATGTGTAACTGCGAACAACGCAACGTCAGAGGGCTAAAGTAAGTTTTGAAAATATATGTATATTTACCACATCTTCTTAAGTTTAGTGTCAGTTAAGGAATTATTATTTTGTGCATTTTATTGTAGAATATGTTGGCAAACAGTATTGAATTGACAACTGGACTAGCTAGCTAGCCAGTTCAGTCCAGTCTCTGGGCTAAAAACAGGCTCAGTTTTAAAAACATTTACAGCATTTAGCTGACGCTCTTATCCAGAGCGACGTACATCAGTGCTCAAGTAGTCCACAACTGTTTCTTAAACCTGTAAAGCAGCCTAAATCCTTGTCCACTATTTAAACGAAATACTGCACATTCGGTGCACCTATACAACATCTGTCAAAAATACCTAGCCAGCACCTGCCAAACAATATCTGAACAACACAAGTCGTAGAAAAGTCAAGAGTTAAGACAAGAGTAAAACAGTTATTTTTTTAAGTAAGCAAGCAGAATGAGAGACATAGTTGGTCGCCAAAGTTCTCAAATACACGGTCAGCTTGCTAACTAGGTTTTTTTTTTAATGCCCCAGAAAGAATATAATATATTATTGTACTGTCAATTATAAGCACTAGTCCGACTATAGGTTGTCTTGGATGTAAAGTAACACATTCTTGTGTTTTTTCAGACAGCCACAAGGGGAGGCTGTGTAGTCGTAACGCCTCACTAGGTCTGCCTCCTCTCTCATGCAACTTTGTCACCCAGCTAGGGTCATTGATCTGTGTGGAGATGAAGAAAGCAATGGTTAAAACCAGTGTAGCAAAAACGTTAACCACCTCTTTGTCATGTTCCTCTAACCATTCCTGAACAGTTTCTGTTGTATGGCAGAGCACATTATCCTGTTGAAAGAGGCCGCTGCCAATGCCATAAAGGTGTGTATATTGGTCTATAACAGTATTTAGGTAGGTGGTTCATATCAAAGTAACATGAATGCCAGGACCCAAGTTATTGCCCTGAGCATCACATTGATTCTATCGGCTTGCCTTCTGTCTATAGAGTAATCTGGTGTCACATGCACTCACCCATCGACATGATGTAAAGGTTAATGTGATTTAGCACAGCAGGCCACTTCCTTCTGCTGCTCGAAGGTTCACTTCTGATGCTTACATGCCCACTGGGAAGTGGACAAGGGTCACCATAGACACTCAGAACAGTCTGTGGCTGTCCAGTTCCTTACCCAGCAAGCTGTGATGCACTGTGTGCTCTGGCACCTTTGAATCATAGACAGCATTAACTCTTTCAGGAATCTGTGCTCCCTCTGTGTGCCACATGAGCTAAGCTTTGTTTCCAACGCACAACAGTGAGCACTAGATTCTGGACCACTTTTGGTAGGTATTAACCACTTCATATTGAAAAAGCCCCACAAGACTTACTGTTTAGGATATGCTCTAAACCACTCGCCAATCACAATTTCACAATTGTCAAATAAATACATAATAAATGCACAAACTTGAAGTAATTCAGATCCTCATGATTGCTTCAGCTTCAAGAACACACCAGAACTAAGAGTTGACTTGCTGTCTAATGTATCCCACCACTAATATAATCAGTGTTTGTCACTTCAGTAGTCAGTGCATTTAATGTTGTGACTGGTTGGTGTATACTGACTAATCATTTCTTTTTAAAAATAGTTCTATGTAGCTTGAAGCAAGCTAGCAATGTCATATAGATGTATTATTAATAACATGTCTTTATAATAAACATATTTTAAACAACTGTAAGTGTTGGCCTTCAGGTTTTTAATGAAATCTGTCGTGTTCGGAAGGTTTAGTGTGAAAGCTGCTGAAAATTCAACAAATTCAGAGCAACAAAATGATGGTAAGCTTGGGGGGGATTTTTCTGAAATTATCTAAGGGTCCAAAGACACTTTTCATTCTGTCTGGCCGGATAAAAGCAAACTGTAGTGCTTGTGTATTTATTTATGTATTTGTAATTCTGACCAAAGCCAGCAACTTTCTCTTAGATGTCTGCTTACATTTCAGAATGTTCCGTCCTCTTTCCGAAAGGCTACAATCATGCATTTACTTAATTCTTTATCTGAAGTAATCGTAAATGTTTGCATTTTCCCTGCTATGTGATATTTGTTGTAGCTTATGTGGGTTGTGCAGGAGTGCAAGATAAAAAAAAATGTTTCAAGTAGCACAGATGGTATGGTCAGATGCACTGCTTATATCTCACTGTCCTTTAATCTTCCCTTGTTCTGTGTGTGTTCTTTCATGGCAGGCCCAGGTTTCAGTCTTACAGCCTGAAGGGAGGAATAAACAAGCACCTCTGGGAGAGTGGGAGACAGCTAGAGGTGGGAGGGGGAGACGCAGCATAAAGATGGGGAGAGGAGCTCTGCTTTGGAGCCGAAAACCGAGCTCTGTTCTCTTGGTATCTCTGAACTGCAGAACCAGAGTGGAAGTGAGGTATGTTTTTGGAATGTTCCATAATCGATGCGGGCCTTTTGGTAAATGTGTGATTTTTTGTCAAATTCCGAGGCGCTGCGATAAACCTCACCAGCGCCACATATCTGTGTGTCCGTACACAGTTCCTATGAATACATTTTAGCGAGAAGGAGGGGGTGTTAAAAAAAAGGACAGGAAAATTCACTCTTGGGTTGCAAACTAGGTTGAAATAGTGAATTGATATTCATAGTTTATTCGCTTGAATTACTCACTGAGTTAGTTCATGATACAATATGCATGAGTTCAGGCGAGCACTACCTTCACCAGAACTGCAGAGAGAGAAGTGTCTGCCTTGTGGCTGTTCGTTTGATAACACACCCCAGGGTTATTTCAAAGGCTTTTATAAATGAATACAGCTCATTACCATGGGGAATGAGCAGAAAAGGAAGCTGTAGATGCTATGACTGTTATGCTCAGTTTTCTCATATGCTTCCCCATTATAAGCGCCTACATTGTTCTCTGGATCACTGGTACAAAATGCATATGTGCAAAAGGAATTAAATGAGCGTTGAAGGACATTTAGAAACATAAGTAATTGGGTCCAGTGAGGGAATCTACAAATGAAATGATATGGATGGATGGTTCTGCTTCTGAAATGATCCATCGTCAGTAATGCGTAAGGAGGAATAACACTGCCAATCATTAAAAAATGCATACGTTTGAATAACATTACGTTTTAGAGACGTGTTGATGTATAATAAATACAGTTTCTCCTGGATTGACGGCATCTAAGCATAACAGATTGGACAGGTTGTGAAACAGTGTCTCTCGAGTTCACACTTGGTTCTTATCAAAGCCAGTCTTGCTTGCCTGCTTCATCCAGCCATCATAAGGGATGGACAGGGCTTTGAGGTGTTGGATTTGTAATGTTATGCAAGATTGATCCGGCACACTGAGCATCATCGCTCCTCATTGATTTGAAATCAATACAGTAGCACAACCTTACAAGCATTCATTTCCCAACCACTGCCCACCTATTAACGAGGCATTTGTATTCATATTTGCGTTCTAGTTTTGTGTTCTATTTGTCACCTTCTGCTGAGACTACAAAAGAACGGATAGTGTCTTGTGGTGGAAAACATATCTTTTTGTGTATTACATTTCAGAGGAACATTGTGCTGTTCGTGGTGTGTGGCGTGGAAAAAAGTCATCATCTGTAATTCATGAAAAGAAACTCTGATCAATAATCCAAGGCTAAAATGAGAGACAGTGCCTTGCAAAGAAACGTACATAGCTCACAAAGGATGAAAGATCACAAAGAATGAAAGAAGACTGCAAAATCATCCGAATTTTCCATTTTTGCAGAATTTTCTATGAGCTGTAATATGGCTTCACGGGAAAGATTAACAGCATCGTACGCAGTGCAGTTTTCTTAATATTAACTGGAAACTTGACACTTTTTTTTCTGTCACACCCTTGTCCCCTCAGGACAGTTCATGTTTTTTTCCCACTCTGAAGACACACCTTTGGTGTCACTTCGCACTGCAGTCTTCGAATTTGATAACTTTGGTAGCTATCATTCTACCGGGTTAGTGCTTTACTCTATTCATTTATTTTACCCACCATCCAGGGTCTAGAATTTCCCTTCACAACAACAGTGGGGAGAATCGTCTGCCTACAAGAGCTTGACAAAAGTCTCTTTGTCACATATTTGTGGGGATTTGGCATCTTATATGTGAGTTCTGTTCTAAAAACCAAAGGAGGAGAATCTACTTAAAGTTACTAAAGTCTAAAGCCTTATTTGTAGAAATACAATTAAATATTACGCTTTTTGAGTTGTTTTTAATTTGATCTCAGTGTAGTTGTAAATATTTAACAACCACAAGCACTGTACTTGTAAGTATTGTATTAAGATTTTACGCAAACAAGTTTTTTGTGACGAATGAAGTAATTTTGTGGATAAAGTGGATAAATACAGTAGTTAGAGAGTCTCTGCAGTACACACTGATAGCATGCGTTTAATAAGCTTTGTCAGCCTGTCAGCAAGTAATGGTTGTTTGATAGATATATTGTGAGTTACTTAATCGGTGTATCGATGTATCAGTGAATCAGTTATCTACCCATTAGTAGGTTGTTGATGTCTTTATAGTTGCTTTGCAAACAAAACATAAATACATCCAATGTTTTTTTTAGGTTGTGAGGACAGACATTAGATTTCTTTGCCCTCTTTTCTGAGACTGAACTGCACTGATAATACATTGACCATATGTTGTATTCTAAATTTCATTTTGTCAGTATAAAAATGTAATTCTAAAACATATGCAGGGTAGTTTGAATGTATGCAAACACAATGTGATAAGACTCTTTAACACTATCATTTGTTCTTATCAGGAAAAAAGAGAAAACCGGAGTATAACAAATCACAGTTGTCCTAAAAATATTTTTTTTTATTGAATTTTTTTTTATTTGAATAAAAGTCTAACTGAAGCCCTCTGTGAGTGTCTGGGATGTAGTACTACATATTAGCAGGCCTTTAAACTACTGAATTTTAAATATTAAGAGTGGAATCAATCGTATTAAAATTGATTTAAATGTAAATGAATGTGCACAAACAAAAGCAAACCAATAATTCTCAAATATTGCATTACATGCAGATTACCAGATGATGAACTTAGCTGAGTTTGTCTAACTTTCAGAATGTTTTTAAATACTTGATGAATTTATTTGAACCTGGCCGCAGTTTTTTCCCCCCACTATGTACATTTTCTCTCCCCTACTAAAGAAATGACCCCCCTCCCCCTAAAACCCCAAGATCCTCACAGATGAGCCCTTACTCTAGTGTGCTGTGGGGCCAGTAAGACTACAGGCCAGCTGCTATTTTATCCCGTGACTTTCCTTTTTCTGTAGTCACACTGCTGTTTTTCTACGAGCGGCATGCTGGATCTCGACTGTCTCTTTGGTAGCACTTCATCGCCAGCCGACGCGATCCTAAATGCAGAGGGACGAGGGGGTCCTACGAACAAGACAAAGTGTGTATGGCGAATTTGCTTTAAGTGTGGCGGTGTCTACGCAAATGCGAGTGGCAGGGAACACTGAGGCTGTTTTGAATGGAAAATCGGGCATTGTGGGAAGAGTTTGCTGCCTCTGACCCTGGCTGCTGCCAGACAAGCAAGTGTGAAATCTGTATGAAAGGTAAGCAGCTGATAACATTACCCAACAAAGGCAATATCATCTTTCCCCTTTTCCACATTTCTCTTTCCACCATTCTCATCTGTCTTCACCGATCTTCTTGCTGCGCTTTCTCTGTATTACCGGCATTCACTTTTGCTTTCTTTTTTTGCAGTTATATTTTCTCTTTCTTTTTATATTGAAATACTACCCAGCATCAAATCGCAAATTAAATTTGGCGTTCCGTAAACAGTGTCATGAAAAGGACTGGTGTTCTTTACCAGCGTGCTTCTCCCCCTTTTTTTTTCTTCCCTTTCCCCCCCCCCCCATCCCGCTCTGGATGGACTGCACTGGGCAGTGCTCAGCTGTCCTTTCATTTTCAAAGCTTGTTTGATTTTTGTAATCATCACCCCCCGAGTCTCATCTCACACTGTGATCAGATCCAGCTCTATGTCTAATGTTTACCTAGCAATTAGGAGCAAATCACTTGTGCCTGTGGGGTCTGTTGCCATAGTTACAATAGGGTTTTGAGGTCTATCATCTGGTCCTCCCGTCCACCAATCAGCTCGCAGAGCTGAAGCTGCAACATAAAGTAAAGATGCACATCTTTCAGCAACACAGTAGTAAGGAACAGAAACAGAACCATGAGTATTAGAAAGTACTCCAGGGTGGCAAGTAGGCGACTGCGCCCAGTCATGGCGGACCACGGAAATCACAGCGGAGGAGACTCCCAGCAGGAGAGGCAGGTGAGAGCATCATCCATTTTGAGACTTAGCATGGACTACTCCATGAAACAAGACAGAGACTGGGCTAACAAGATTAGCATTAAGCGCCAACAATAAAAACGGGGGAAAAGGTTGATAAATTTGGTATGGTTGGATGGACGGCGACCATGGGAAAGAATGGACGCGAGAAAAAAAAGAAGAAGAAGAATAAGCGTGGCTGTACTTCACAAAATTATTGTCAAAGGCTGCGCAGATCAATTTCTTTTTTGCAAACCGCGATCAAAGAACTCCAACTGGGCTCTTGTTGGGTTTTTGATACATTTTTCTCCCTAATTTGGGAGCGCAAGGATCTGCCGAGGAAACTTAATTTGAACGGTCAGTCTATGTCTAGGTTCGTGTCTTTTGTGTTCGCCTATGTGCATGGCTGTATGTGTATAAAATTGGCCTAGATTAATCATAGCACTCTAAATCTCATTACTTGGAACATCTGAGAGAACGCCATCTTCAAACGCTCTCCTTGGAAGGAGGGGGGCTCTAAATTCGGGCCTTCGTCAGATCAAAGGCCTCAGATCTGGGATGAATTTTTGTTTTCGGCGGATATGTTTTGGAGAGAGAGTGCTCGGAGAATAAGCGACGTGGCGAAGCGTAGCAGCCAGAGCTCCATGTTCACGCTGCCCCCCTATCGAGCGGCCCAGGAGCCTGTCGATATGGCAATATGATGTGAGTAAGAAAAGAAGAACCCCCCAATAACAATCCGAGAAGGGGGGGTTGGGGTTGAAAGCTCTAAAAGAGAAGGGACGATGGAGGGGAGAGGACCATCGCCAGCTGAACCCATGCGAGATTAAAGATGGCGGCTGAGCATGCCGCAGACTGCGTAACAGAGGACCCAAGCTATCGCAAGACAATTGGAATAAATCTTCACTACAGAATAACAGAAAGTGCCACACACTGAGGTGACCTCACACGAAGATGGTAGGTGTGCCATTTGTGTGATATTTTTCCAAGTGTAATGGCGACAGTTACTCCTCCCTCCAAACTACTGTGTTTTTCGTCAACC
>JBBJLR010000145.1:8439829-8456812 GCA_037577145.1 Brachypetersius gabonensis
TATAAAATTAAATTAATCAAATTGCCTAAAGAGATCATCAATAGAGTGCAATGCTTTTTAAATTATGTATATACCTGTTCTTTTATGTAGTTTGCTGGCAGGTGTGCTACCTGTGACAGGTGACTGTGCAACATCCTTCATTGTAATTAATCTGTTGAAGCATCGAAGGCTGCTAATATATGTTCAGAAACAACTTTGTAAAATGTACATTTTATTTATAATGATTTTGGGGCTGCTGTTTCTAGTGGCTCATTTCTGGGTTTTCAAACAACCATTCATGATTTGAATCAATCGTTACTGGCTTAAGAGTAAAGGCAGGGATTTGGGTTTTCCCTTTTACTTTCCTTAGTAACCTAACCATCAAAATTTCAAATTTTGGAACGGGTGGTTTATATGGATTCACTGGTAATTTTGCTGATAAACTTTTTTACTGTGCATTTGTGCAGTTGGCAGATTGTAAACTTTCTGGGAACCTTTCTTTGGACTTGAAGTTTGCTCTTGCATAAACAAGTCAGAAGAGAGCTGGAAAATAGATAAATCCTTGCTAAATTCTGGTTGTTAGTTTTGAACCTTCATGTGAGAAAAACACATGTAACTCTGACTAAATTTAATTAGTAGTAATAAAATAATAATAAGAGTAATAATAATTTTACAAAAGTTACAATCAAAGCACATTGAAATAGAGAATAGAAACAAATCAGACAAACAAAGAAACAGGAAGCAATAATGACCTTGCTAAATCACAATTAAATAAGATTTCCAAGATGTCATTACTATTACAGCTATTCCAAAATGTACAGTTTTTGCAATTTCAGCTAAATTTTTTTTTAGTCAGAGTAACATTTCTTTTTCTCGGGCAAAAAATTAGTAGCTAAAATATCACTTTCTCTAACACAAAGCAGGTTACTGAATGATTGGGTTGCTCTGAAGGATAAATTAAATTTCCAGGCTCTAAAAACATGACAATTTGAAGTTAAATAAAACATACTTTAAAACAAGCAAACAAACAAACAAATTATATTAATTGATGTGTTGTCAAGGAAAGCTAGAACTTTAAAATCACACAATGAAAGTGACAATATTTTTAGACCACCGATATGGAAATTCCCGATGTTTCGCGACCTGTATTGCACATCTCTTAATACATTAGTTGAGTGCACATGTTGTGTCTAGTGTAATGAACACATGCTGACCATGTTTATGATACTGACAGAGACGTGGCCTTTGGAAAACTGGTTAAAATTTTTATCTTGAGTTGAGCTTGGAGCTATATACAAACATATTTAAAATTATGCCAAAGACCAAGCATTTGTGCGAACAAAGGACAAATCACATTCAGTTTCTATCCGGTGTAACTTAGCTACTTGTGAAATTTTGATTTTTTCTTTTTTGCCCAAGGGCTAAAAAAATGACATAAAATAGTTCAATTCTGAGATGGTGGACCATTTGTTGATCTGAACCAGAATGGCACTTTCAGTCTGATTAACTGCATCTTTTGTCATTAATTTACTCAATAAATAGATGTGATTAAAGCATTTAAAGCATTCAAACAGCAAAATCATTCATTCTTTAATGACTTGATATTCAATGTATTTATCATAACGTTTACGTTTAGAATTGCACACCTTTCAGTCCAGTTGTTCTGTTTTTAGGAATGATATTGTTTATGTCTTAAACATGATCTTGTTCTTTCCAAGCATCAAGGCATCTTTGTATTTATGTTTCAGATACGAATGGATACAATACACAAATGGAAATGGCGAGATTTACTGTTGACAATCACCTCTTTAACTCTGGTGAAGCGGAGGACGCAGTCTTTACTGGCACTTGATCTCATTAATGGTCTGGAGATGGTCTCTGCTGCTTGTGGATGGACAGTTGGGGGGTGCCTGCCAACGCAAGACAGAAGCATCAGCTTCCCCCAGGTAAGGTTGTTGTAGATTAAATTATTCAAGATGGAGTTTTTGAAGCTTGCTGCTTTATGTGATGCAATGCCACAAAACGAACTGCCTTGATGTTGACTTTAGATTCCAATCTCTGGCTGCTGGTAACGTATCGGCGCTCTAAAGTTACAGAGTTTGTTCTCGGAAGAGGTAACTGTAAAAGGCTAAAATGCGAAGGGGGTGATGATGATAACGTGCTGGGAATAACAAGATGAGCTTTCTGACAAAAAATATTCGCAGGGTGATCGCATGGAATATTGGGATTTATCAGACCCCTGCTGCGCTCTTTTTTTGAGAGAACTGAATTATTGATGAGTATGATCTGTGATGTGGATAAATCTTCAAAGAACCGCATTTCCGTATCAGTTACCCTATTTTTAACCGTATCTCTGCCAAAAATGAGATGTGTAAACAGAAACATCATGACCCAACTGTATTTTGAGGTTATTAAATATTTTAGTATACTTTTACCACATTTAAGCATTTTACTGTTCTGAAAGGTGCGTTGTTTGTGAAATTTGAGTTTGAAGTGGCATCTATAGTTGTTTGCTGGCAAGCAGAAGAGTGAATAGCGAAAGGGTTCAACTCAGTGGAGCAATCTGTATGTTGGAGGTTCAAGTTTCTTGTTTATGAGCTGTGTTTTTGCATTTGGTTGGTGCAGAGAATATCAATGGACTCCTGTCCAAAGAAAGGGATGGCTGATTCTATTTTAGTGTTGGGGTGGATTCGGGTGATGGCTAATGCCTGAAAGTTGAGACTAATCATTAAGAAACGCTCCTCTCACAGCCTGCGCTCTTCAAAGGAGCTAATCTAATAAAGTCATAAAATGAAGAAACGACAGTCTAGATTCCATGGATCTCTGATCTTTTTTCACTATAAAGGCAAAAGATTACTTGCTTGATTAGTCCAGGTGTTTAGTCATCAGCTCAGAAATCCTTGTTCAAAGAGCCACCAAATGTTTCAGAGGTCTTTAAATACTCTAGGGCCCATGCATAAACCACCAATGGCCTACAGATCTTTTTTAATTTAAAATACCTACTTACTTTCTCTGTATTTCATGACCTGATGACACATTTTAGCTCTGAATTCAAGCTCTGGGTAGTCCCTGCTCACCAGTGGTGAAGTAAACAGCTATTATTTTAAAGACCTGGCTATACAAGCCGTGTAAGCTGTGTAGGAGACTTTTATCACTGTATGATTTTTTATCTTATAAAATGTTTTTATTTCTTAGTCTTGTACTTGCTTAATCGTTTTTCTCATGCCTATGATCATAAATCACGCATAGACAATATGGACAAAAGTATAGAGACACACTGTTTTGCAGGGTTTGAGCTAGGCCCCTTACTTCAGACAATCTCTATGCTTCAGTATATCAAGTCATTCTGGACAACACCATGCTTCCAATTTTGTGGACACGGTTTGGGGAAGAACCTTTTGTATTCCAGAATGACTGTGACCTGGTGCACACAGCAAGCTCCATAAAGACATGGTTTGATACGTTTGGTGTAGAAGAACTCGACTGGCCCACACAGAGCCCTGCCCTCAAATACATCCCACACCATTGGGATGGACTGGAATGGAGATCACAAGCCTGGCTTAACATCTGTGCCTGACCTCATAAATGCTCTACAGAATGAATGAGCACAAATTCCCACAGAAACACTCCAAAATCTTGTGGCAAGCTTTCTAAGAAGAGTGGAAGCTCCATATGAAAGTTTATGTATTTGATTGCAATGTCATTATACTTATAGTCCCTGTTGGTGTCATAGTCAGGCGTCCCAATACATTTGTCCTTATGGTGTACCACGTCTGAAAACCACCTGAAGACGTCGTCATTCTTCTGACCACTATGGCTTTTTATTTTTCGATTAGAATCGTTAACGCCTCAAAAGCCAGACAAATAGACCAAAATGGTGTGGATAGAACTGATAGTGGAAACACACACACGCAGCCGATCTTAACGCAGTCTACCTACACAACCCTCGCTTCGTGTCTGCACCTCCAGCCAAAACCCCCTTCTGAACTGACACCAGAGGCACGCCGCCGCTGTTTATTACATTATCGATTAACTGTGTTTTAGAGGGCCATCATTTGAAGCAACTCTGAATTCAAAGCCCACACTCGCTTTCCTTCATATTCCTCCTCTTTTTATTTTCTCCAGGAGGCAGTGTGAATTCTGAACGCGCGCGGCGCTGCACATCGCTTGTTCTCCTCTCTCTCTCACACGCACACACACACACACGCTCAGACTGAGACACAGGAGTGAGGAGAGAGCCTGCCATGGAAAGGTGGAGGACGGAGTGTTTTCTTTGTTATTTTTAAAGTCCGAGACGCGTATCGATGAGCCGGCTCGTGCGTGCGTGCGCGCGGCGCTCCTCCCGATGCACTCGCGCGAGGAAAGTAGGCTCTCTCAGGTACAGTACGGAACACTTTCTCCTCTCTCTCTCCTTCACCCTCTCTGTCCCTTTATCTCCTGCGTGTGTTTGAATTCTGTTTGATAGCCCGTTGTTGGCTTTTAAGTATTTCGGAGTGTTTTTTTCTGTGGGCGCGTGGAAAGAACCGGACCCTTTGAAGTGGGGAAAAATAAAATTGTTACAAAGTTGCAACGAGGAGCTCGACTGCGGAAGGGCCTGGCTCTGTGTGTGTGTGTGTGTGTGTGTGTGTGTGTGTGTGTGTGTGTGAGAGAGAGAGTGAGTGAGTGAGTGAGTGAGAGGGAGAGCAAGAGAGAGTGAGTGAGTGTGTATGGAGTTTGTTTCTACTTTCCCCTCCCCCATCCGTTAGTGCTGCTGTGCTGTTGAGACTCAGAGGCCAAGACATGAATGCGATGAATGTGGGGCTCACTTCAAAGCACCGGGGAGAGGGTGGGAGGAGGGCAGCGGAGGGCTGTTGTAATGTCGTCAGAAAAAGAGGGGAAAAAAGAAACAACAAAGTGGCAGAGTCTGGTTTAAAAAAACGCACCGATTGTCTGCAGCAGCTGGGATCACATGAACGCACAGAAATGTTCATAGACGCAGAAAAAACAAGCCTTTTGACAACATGTTCTCGTCCGTGAGTGGGATTGGGTTGGAGCGGATCTTGTCAGATCAAGTTAACGAGCTAGCCAAGCTAGTTAGCTCGATTAGCAGTCTGGGCTAGTAGGGGCTCGACCGCCCGGGCTAGACTAACGCTAGTTTTTCAGTTTCTCCAGAAGGAGTTAGCCTGTTAGCTCGCACGGTTTGCTTCCAGTCGGTTCTCCCCGAACCGTTAGCTCATGTACTTTCCTCCCAGTTCACGGAAATGTTTATTAAGAGACCTGTTTTCGGGTTGAGGATGAGAGGCAGCCTGCTGGCTAGCTTGTTTTGTTTGTGGCTAACTTGGCTAGCCACTTTAGCAAGCTGGTGAAAAGAGGCTCGTACCGGAATCTGTTCTGGACAAACAGGCGACTAAAGGGTTGACACAGAACTATGTAAGTTGTCTTTAACCTCAGAGTAAAATAAATATATACAAGGCCTATGTGGTGAAAAGTGGGTAATGTGTGTGATATCAGTGGGCTTATTTGAACCAGGAGCACTATTGTCTTGATGTATTTCTGAAAGTTTCTTCCGTGACTCACAAACAGTTCGGAATTCGAACAGAATAATCATTCGTTTTTTTTTTTTATTTTTAGAGAAACTACGTGCTTTTCATTCAGGCGTGAGTTCAGAGCTTGTAAAGTAACTAGGGTTAGATCAGAAGAACGTGATAAGAGCAGGACTGTGTCGCCTGGAAAGCAGATATAGCTTTAACTCTCTGAACTAGTGATCAGATATGGGGCAAAAATGCTGTTTTTTTAAAAGTGTGCTAAACCCAAATAGCATTTTTTAAAATTCAAGAATATAGCTGCTACACCATGATCACTGCTGGGACGATGAGAGGTTAGAATCACCCTGCAGTTTTTCTATAGATAACCTTGACAGTGATCCAGTCTTTATCCATGTATTTTCAGATCGAGACGTGGCTTTTGTATAGGTGTAAAATACTGTTAAACAACACTTAAAACTTACAATTCACATAGAGTACTTTGTAAATATTTGTGTATGATAGGTTTATGTTAACACTCAAAAATGTAATTTCACATAAAAACTGTTTCAGAAACACTCACAGCTATAGCTGTACTGAGCAGAGAAAAGAAATTTACTTTTATGTTGTAAGCATGGAATATTATTATTTGGAAACTAAGTGAAATGTTTTATTGTGACCCACTGACTCATTTTTTGTTCAAGGTTCATTGATTTGTGGCTTTTGTTTGAACAGGTGATTTCAGATTTCTTGCCAATGGCAGTCTTTTGAAGTCTTAGCGCTTAACGATCAGAGCATTACTATGCACGATTAAACTTTGAAGTACCACGTAGATGCAACAGTCATGCGTACATGAAGTAGTGGAATCTTACTCCTTATCAACCTTCTTAAAATGATTTGGATATGCCTCTATTAGAACAACTTGAAGTTGAACTGTTCTTTTTAAGGCTTTGTCTTATTGTGTTTTTTCCCCTGTTTATTTAGGAGGAATTATTTTACAGTGGCATTAGAAGAAGTCTGGATCTAATTGTTCCACTGAGTGGGCTGTGCTGGGATTGGGTGCATGGACACTGTAAGCATGAGTTTGAACGAGAAGGCGGCTTACCTAGTGGACCTTGGGAGCAGCTTCACTGAGGATGCTCCCAGACCACCAGTGCCAGGGGAGGAGGGTGAGCTGGTGTCCAGCGATGGTCGGCAATACAACCTTAGTTTCTACTCCATCAAGTGTGAGAGTCTTAAGAGCGAGGCCTCCACGGCTACGCCCAGGCGGCCCGACCTGGACCTGGGCTATGAGCCCGAGGGCAGCGCCTCACCCACGCCACCCTATCTGAAGTGGGCAGAGTCGCTCCACTCACTGCTGGATGACCAAGATGGCATTCACCTGTTCCGCACGTTTCTCAAGCAGGAGGATTGCGCCGACATGCTGGACTTTTGGTTTGCCTGCAGCGGCTTCCGCAAGCTGGAGACCAACGAGGGCAATGAGGAGAAGAAGCTGAAACTGGCAAAAGCCATCTACAAAAAATACATCCTGGACAACAATGGGATTGTGTCACGACAGATCAAACCAGCCACCAAAAGCTTCATCAAGGACTGCGTGATGAAGCTGCACATTGACCCTGCCATGTTCGACCAGGCCCAGACTGAAATTCAAACCATGATGGAGGAGAACACTTACCCTTTATTTTTAAAATCTGACATTTATTTGGAATACACCAGGACAGGCGGGGAGAGCCCCAAACTGTACAGCGACCAGAGCTCCATCTCGGGGAACGGGAAGGTTCTGCCAGGCTATCTGCCTACATTAAACGAGGACGAAGAGTGGAGGTGTGAGCAGGAGCCCGAGGAGCACCCAGAAAGTGACCCGACACCCAGTAACCGGCTGACGCAGAAGCTCCTCTTGGAGACTGCGCCACAGCGCGTGGCCAACAGCAAAAGATATGACAGTCGGGAGTACAGGTAAAACAACCTTTCAGAACTTTCTGTCTCTAATCCTCATAGGGCTGCATGATGTAATGTTTACCTTTTTAAAAAGTCATTTGCTAAATGTTTTTTGTGTGCTATGAGTATCCTAACCAATGAGTATCCTAACCAATGGTCTTTCGGTGCTTGGATGTATTAAGCAGTTCACATGATTCAACAAATATTTTTGGTACAAAGTAATGCAGCCCAGTCTTCAGTGGTTCACTGTTGTAGGATTTTTTCCAAGGTATTTTAAATCATAGTTCATAGAATAATTGATGGTGTCATGTCAATATCATGCAGCTCTACACCCTTTACCCCTCTTTTCAGCACTCTGATGCAAACTCTACTTTAAGAAGCAGAAGAAAAGGCAGGCGGAGTGTTAGTACAGCCTTCCTGATGAGATGCTAGGCATATAGTGTAGGCACAAAGCTCTAAGCGCATGCCGTCTACCTGTGACTGCGGAGCCCAGGCACTGACTGGGTCACAGTGGTGGTGCCGCTGCCTGCTGTGAGCGGGTGCAGGCGGGTACTCTTTGTGTTCTCTGCCCAGGTGTCTTATGAATGGCAGGCTGTTATTCTAGAAGAAAGGTTTCCTGCAGAATAGCTTGACACGAATTCCCTTTTGGCAGTGCAAAATGGAGAAGCCTAGTTTAACGGTGGTGGTGGTGATGTCGGGGGGGAGCAAAATAAAAATACTTTCATATGTCACAGGAGAAAAAAAGTGTTTATGCATTGATGTGTTTTTTGCCTTCCCAAGATCTACATAAATGTATGGATATCTTTATTACTACTTTCAGATATGTTTCATGTCTTGTTAAATGCACTAGCTTTCCGTATTTACTCGGACATGCCGAAAACATTCCTGAGTACCAGTTGTGGTGTCCCATTGTGCTTTTGGATGTGCGGATATTGCTGTATTCAGTGTCATGTATCTCGCATCATTTAATCTACAGAGGCAGTGATTTTAAGCTAAGCTGCAAAATTTACAGAAAATCATTTGGTGCACCATAGCCTTGTGTCCTTCCGTATGAGCAAAATGGGATTTAGAGATGTGACTACTTAAGACTCTAATCCTTGTCCCACTGCATTAGAAAGCTGTATATGTGGGCTTTTGAAAAGGCTGTGCTGAGGATTACAAAGCTTCTACCACTGATTTAAAAGCAAATATCAGCAGGTCCCCCTTCATCCACCCCCCCATCATTCAATTTTTTTTAGTTTGTGCTGTGTAATTTTTTTTTCCACTCAAGAAAGCTTAAACACTAAGCAAACATGGTGAGCTGGAGGAGGGATTTGCACAGCCTGATTTAGCCCCTGTAAAATGCTCAGGAACACATTGTGTTTTGGTCTTCTGAAGTACTTCATTGCACTGTGTTCACTGCTGGCTCTCCCACCATATTGAAAACTGCTTCATTCTCTACCTAGAAGATGACCCAGTTTTGTCTCAGCTGTCTTAGACAAACCTTGACATGGTTTGAGAGGATGCACTAACCTTGTTCTGCCCAAAAGCTCAGGCCTATAGAACTTGAGCTTTAGAAGTACAAAGATGCGAAACGCCCGAAGGACTGCAGCAAAAAAAAAAAAAAAGTAGAGAAAAAGAGACATGAAATTGTTTCCCCTTCTCTCTTTCCCTTAAAGTTTGTCACAGAAACTTTTTTCCTTTTCCTTATGTATTCTTCCAGCTGGTTACAGTTGGCAGATAGGGCCTTTTCCTTTTTTTTATTTTTTTTTTTCGAAGGTTGTTGCGGGCCACTTCTTTTAACAAGCTATAACGTGACAAAATGAGAGACTTTGATATTCTTAAACCACAGAAACATGCTCCACCCAGCTGAATGTGTCTTCCATGGCCTCTGGACTTTATGCGTTTTTAATTAGTGAGCAATGTATTTTTGAGGTTGTTTTTAGATGATTATTTCATTACGTGAAGTATTTGGCTGGATTTACAAAAAGATGCCGCGTTCATTTTTAAATAGCCTTTTAGGATCACCCTTCAGGCTTTTGGTGCCTCTAAATGTTGCAGTAGTCATATGTCTTATTCTCCTCTAAATAGGCCGGATCAGAAGAAGACACTCAAGCAGGATATATAAATACGGAAGCATGAAATTGTATATTTATGGTAAAAATGAAATCAAGTTGCATTAAATGTGCACTACGCATAAATAAGACAACCTATTTATAGTTTCTAAGCACATTGTTGATGATAATGGTTAATCCTGTTAGCCTGTCAGGATTCCTTGATTGTGAATTTTCAGTTCAGCTTCCTCATTATGGGTTTCTGGAAATTTTAAAACCTTCAGCCAAAATGCCTGTAACCAATATGTCTTACGCCAGTCTTTCAATGAAATGGTAAGCTAGAAATTGTAAATGCCTGAGGTGAGTTCTAATAAGTGTGTACATGGGCATGTTCATAGCAGGCTTTTACGGTACTTTTTAGGAATTTAACAGTTCAGTGTATTTCATGTCTCATTTTTTTTAAATTATTTGTAGAAATTCATGTTTTTAACATTATAATAATAATGTGCTAGTTTGGGCTGACAGGGGCTTGTGCTGAATTCGGTCCCTGGTTTTGTTTTCATATTGAAGAGATGCCACTCACCTTTGAATAACTACCAACCTGCACTTGTCAGTGTTGGTTACCAACACATTTCTTTTAACATAAACACAAGAAATCCTGCATGATGGATAGTCGACAGTCAGGTGACAGGAGCTGCGGATGTTCCATGCTGCCGTTACCCAGGAGTTTTGATACAGTGGTCAATTTGCAGAGATAGTTTTAAGAACTCAGATTTGGAGCAGATCAGAGTACAGTCCTTCTCCCTAATGATGTACGTTAACAGTTATGATTACACAAAAACTCATAATTGGTAGGATTTGTAAAATTTATCATGATACTTTACCTCACAGTTTGCTTTCTAGACATGTTGTGGACACCTTTAATGCTTAAAAGACTCTGACCAACTGCGTAGTTCATTAATTAGAGGCCTATGTAATTGTTTTTATTGTGCACAGTGCTTGAAATGCTGAACTAAATCCTTGTAATTGTTTAATGTAGCACTACTTCAGACTTGTGACACACTGAACATTGTGACGTGTACTGTATGTAATAAGGTTCTGGTCTAAATAACTTTGTACGAGTATTTGTTTATTATATTGCTATTCTGTTCTCTATTAGACCTCACTGGAGTTTCAGAACACTATTGTGTATTTCTGACAATTTAAAGATTTAGGGCATTTTTCAAACCAATACAGTTGAGTTACTTAAAGATGGTCATTTTAAGCTGCAAGAAAAATCACCACAAGAAAAATTTTCCTGATTGACAGCCCCCTTTAAAAAAGAAGGTGCAAACATGTAAACAAAGAGAAATAGCTAAACACACAAAATTATTTTGCTCTTGTTTTACTGAAGAGTGCGTCCCCTCTCACTCCTTTAGCTGCTGCAGAGCTGAAAGATGGAGGCAAACCGAGACTAATTTGTTTAGCCTAGTCCTTTATGATATGAATGGCTGTTTGTACATTGTATTACATGTTGAAATAACTTGCTATGGCCTCAGTTCTGAACCAAATTTATGTGCGTCTATCAAAGTTGTTTCACTCATCATTGAACTGAACACTTTGCTAAACAAGGAGTTTAAAAAAAAAATGTTGTGAACTTACATTTGCATCATCACTGGTATCAGGATTATAGTAGTGGGGTCTAAAATTCGTACCAGATTTTGCAGTTGCTGCCAAACTGCTGCCAAAGGTATGCCTCGGATATAAGCTGAGACTGCAGCATTTGGACCCCTCACAAACAGCATTGAGACTTAGCACTGATGTGCTGCTAGTGACGGTATGCTAGCACACATGCACAGTGAGAGTTGCACTGTGCGTGTAGCAAAGCTACATGAAAACAAATGATTACAGGTGGTTAACTGAGGGGTCTATGAAGCACAAAAGCTTCAGCCACATGGCCAGACTTTGCTGGAATTTCCACGAGAGTCTGTGTATGACGGTAAAATAAAAAATAACTCAGCTAATGGTTCATTTATGTGAGGCCTAGTCTCTAGTGATGAGGCCGCTACAGCTTAATCTTGGAGTAGTTTAGCGTATTTTAGTTTGTCTCTTTTTGCATCTTCATTATCAGTTGCATTAAAGTATAATGTACCGCCCACTATTAGATAAGTGTAAATTCAGTGAGACTTTTTTCTCTGACATATTTTAGCACATCTGTATCCCATAAAGTCTGTCGCAAAAAACGATGCAAATAGAAACAAACCACCTAAAATATGCTTCATATTTTGGCTCCTCATGAAACATAAATATTACTTTTGAGGATTGTGTTTGGAATTTGTATTTGTAAACACTGGTTGCTCAAAGGCTGTGCAGTGCTGTTTGGGCCACCCTTAGGAAAAGTAAAGTACAGTGATATGAAATTTTTACCATATAACCCACCCCCTTCATAAAACTGCTTTAAGCCGTAGAATGTTTGCTGTAGGCTTGTGGTATGAGCTTATTGCTGGCTGTAAGCTCAGATCTTCAGTTCTCGCCTACCTCTGGCTGAACTCAGTCAACCTTTGCGTGCCCCTTTTGATATTACTTGGCCTGTGTAGTAATTGCCGGCCTTTTGAGGTAATGTAATGAGTAACCAGATAGCCGGCCTTGTGCCTTTACCTGTACTCTAGTACATAGAGTCTCGTCTTTGATAAATCAATCAGTGGAAGTTCTAGAGGCGCCAGCAGTCACATGTAAAATGGGATGACAAAGAGATGGTAATTATTCTCTCTGTGTGAGGAGTTGCACAAATCGGTGGAACAGGAATGCAGCCTGTATCTGTGTAATGGGTTCTCTCAAATGCACTTCGAGCTTTTCTCCGAAGCTCGCTAAGGTGTTGGGTGATGATCTGGGGATTTTTAACTGGTAATGGAGTGCAGGGGTTGCCAGTTTAAACCAGCGCTTCCCTCAGATGCTTCATTTTGTACTGTGTTTGGCATAATTGTAAAAGCTAATTGATTTTATGTGGAATCACAGTAATAACACAGCGCCTTCATGTGCCCCTTCACTGTGATTTTTTTATGGGCTGCTGTTTGGTAAAGAATCAAATGGAGTGGCAAGTGGAGTGATAGTGGGGAAGGCAGAGGAGCGTCTCTCCTCAGGCTCTTGGCTCTCTGTGATACTGTGAATATTGACATGCCTGCTGCTCGAATCATTAGAAGGCTGAGGATGGGCTGAAAGCTGGGAATAATCACTGGAGGCTGCAGTAAACCCTCTCCCTCTCTCTCTCTTTTCTCTCTCTCACCCTGCCTCCCTCCCCCAGCTTTAGGACAGAGCTCATAACAAATTCCTTCAATGTAACGTCTGTAGTTCACACGGCATGCTGCACTGCGATAGAGTCGTGGTCTCACATCACAGATCAATAAAAGATGTTGTGCCAAAAGACATGGGACACTGCATGCAGAGCCACCTGAAGAGAGGAGTTCTCACTGTTGTCCATCAGGGTTGGTGCTGCATAATGATGTACTGCATTTGGTTTGCGAGTGCTAAAACCTAAACAAAATTTAGGCCTAAATGTTGAACAGCTAAAGTCACCATAGTGGTTTTGTTATAAACAATTTTAATATATCCTGGCACAAGCAACCACAGTATATCACACATTATTTTTTAAGGTGTTCAGAGTTTTTTAAATAATATTTAATAAATTTAATCAATACATCACATTTTATTTGAGTGTATTGTTTAAGTTTATATCATATTGACATCCAATGCTTTAATCAAAGCTTATTGTCACCATTTCAGCCATTGGTCGTGGGAATCTCTTTCACACTATTGTTTTTTTTGTAAAAACTCTTAGAAGAAACTTTGTAAATAATAATAGTACAACTAACTAATAACTATTAATGTGGTAGAACTGTACTGGGCACCCCTGTTCCCTTTTAGTGAACCTAAGGTTGTTTTAGCAATTGGTCTGTTTCAGCCCCTAAAGCGAACTCTGATTGATTAGTCAGCATTTTTTGCGTAAATGTGAACACGCCAACCGTCAAAAAAGCTTTGGTTCGCTTTAAGTCTATGGCGCGGTTCATGCTTCAGCCCTGGGAAACACAACAGACAATAAAGAAATAAACTAATAAATATGGATAAATTAATGTTATGTTAATAATAAAATAATAATGATGATGATGATGATAATAATAATAAGGATAATAAATGATTATAAACAAATAAATAAATGAATAAAGGGACCTAGAGATTTTTGTCAAAATCAAGTTTCTCTATCAAGTTGCACAGCTTCAAAACATTCTTGCTTTCTATCAGTTGAAGAAAAAGAGTAGCGTAGATATTTGTGGAAATTATTTACGTTTGCTAGAGCTTTTGTCCTTCTCTTATGGAGAGAGAAATTCCCAAGATGGGTCACTATGAAGAGACAGCAGTGGCAGATTGGATGAGATTGGAACATAAAAAGAACCGATACCCCATCTGAGCTGAAATGGACCAGAAAGAGAACAGAGTCCCCTTTCAAATGAACTCACACTGTGAACATAAAAAGAACTGAGTTCACATTGTCTTGGTCTACTTTTTGGACCACTTTTAGAGTTGAGTTCCTTTAAATGGGACTATATGTTAAAACATAAATTGTGTGTATGAATAGATTTGCCCATCTATCAAAAGTTCAGTTCTATGATGTGGCAAAGAAAGAGTACTATAACTTTCAGTTTAAATTTTTTTTCTTTTGTGAAATAATATATATATTTTTCATATATATATTAAAATACATACTTTTAATTTTAGCATTTAAATGTTTTAAGCGTATCATGCTATTATATTTTAGCATTGCAACAATGTGATACTTAAGTCTAAAATGAAATTCTCCTATCTTGACAGTCGTGATGAACTAGTCTAAAGATTTAGCTTGTTGATTTTGAATATTAGTTGACACACGAAGGTAGTAACATGTTGGACTGCAATTTTTCTTTTCATTGCATGTACATGCTTAAATCTGTTAAGTGCAAATATCTGTTGCTGCTTTCTGGTATCTGTTCAGTAAATGACTAACAAATACTAGTGCACCATGTTTCACCATGTACTAATCATTTAGTAAAGATGTAACCATGCTAGTTTTATGTTATAGGTTTTTACAGCTTAATGTCATCTGACTGAAAAATCTTGAATTCTCTCATTATAGTCAGAAAAAATTCTTAAGCGATTATATAGATTTCATTAGAAATTCTGTTAATGTGGATTGCTCAATTTTAATGCATTCATTCTTCTGTTTTTCTGTCCATAGGCATGCAACATGGAGGGAGCCTTTTAACCCGTACTATGTCAACACCGGTTACGCCCTGGCCCCCGCCACCAGCGCCAATGACAGTGAGCAGCAGAGCATGTCCAGTGATGCAGACACCCTCTCCCTGACAGACAGCAGTGTGTACGTATAAATACACAAACTCATACACCCTGCTGGCACCAGCAGGTGCATAGTCATGCTTGTGCAAAAAGGAGTGCGTGAGACATTGCACACTTCACAGGAATGACACCGTTGCGTTATCAGTGCTTTATCATTGTTGCAAGTTAACATGACTCCCCAGTCAAATCATCTGGACTTCCTTTGCCCTCAAAGCAACTTTGAAAGCAGTACTGCAGAGCCATAAAATTATTAACAAGCAACAATCCCCTTTTATCACGGCAGAACATTTCCTCTTTGGAGTGTTTGAAGCCGAAGCTGGCAGCTGTGATTGACTGCTGATCTCCAAGCAGTCTCCTGTGCACTAGATCTGAGGTCCTGCCTCCTGCGCTTCTGTGGGACCAGGAGCAATTTGACCCTCCTCTGAGGCTGCCCATCTGCTCATTACCCGCACTACCAAAAGCCTTGAATTGTCATTACTTATGCTAATTACAGAACCTCTGATTGGGCTGTACCCACGACCTGTAGGCTATAATTTGAATGCATTGACTTTTGTTTTCCTATAAATTAACTTACCCTGAACTCAAAGGGACTGGCCCCCGTGCTGTACGTAAAATGGCAGAATCCTGAAAGGACAGGAAATTAAATTTTGAAAGAAAATAACACCAAAAATTATGCCCCTTGCAGCAGATTAAAGCATACTTTGGCCATAAACAAGTGGTAATCAAATTTGTCCTCTCTGTTTCACAGCTCCAGAAAGATATTGACTACATGCAATTATGTGAGCTAGCTTAAAGACACTGTAAGGTGGGAGAGAAAAAAAAAAACCCATCATATTTATAGGTTAATTGCCGTTTTCCATCTCAGCCTATGCGGTTATTTGGTTATTCACCCTCTGCCCCTATAACCTACCAGCTTTTCTGCAGTGCTCTGTATGTTCTTACGTTTACATGGACCTGCTGCCGAACACATGCTATAATTTAGTGCATAGGCTTTTCTTTTGTCCTTCTCTGCAGGAAGTACATCTCCTTTTAGGGAGGTGAATGAGGACATGGTTGCCCAGGGAAAGGCAGCCAGGGAGATACAGAGACATGGGGAGCGTGCTAAGTTCAGAGATGGCACTGGGGAATCATGTTAAAAGAAACATGAAAGGCAGTGCAGCAGGACAAAAACATGTGTCTGAAGTGGGCTAGATTAGAGGCCATTATCTGCAGTGAGCCCCTTGCGGAGGAGGGTGGGCACAGCAGGACTGGCAGAGCCCCAGGGATATGAAAGCCTCCCTGGAGCCCCAGCAGAGAGGGACCCCGAACTACCACTGTTACTGCCTTAGCAATTCAGACAAGCGTGCGCCCACAGTCTGTGAAACAACAGGAAAAAATCATTCTGTCTCTCCTTTGTGCATGCCTGTTGAATTTAAATGAAGCAGCCCTGTTCTTGCTGCAGCACTGACATCCTCATTACAGTGTGCTACACTGAAATATCTATAGATGTAACTTTGCTTTCACATTTAATCTTTATATGTTTAAGGGTTGAGCAGATAGTTTAGCTGCATAATATGCACATTAGTTATAAGGACTATTGCTGCTAGATGCGCATAAACTAGTAAACAGCTCATAATACATACTGTACCTGCATGTTGGCGTCTTGTATAGATATCATTTATGTATATACTAATGTTAATTTCTTGTGTATATTTCTCCATCAGAGATGGTGTTGCACCTTATAGATATCGTAAACACTCTCGACGTGAGATGCACGAAAGTGCCAAAGCTAATGGGCGAGTGCCACTACCTCATATTCCTGTAAGTATCCTTTGAACAACATCTTGTTGACTCTCTACGCACTGCAACCCTTCCCCCCCTTCCTACCTCCCCCCCCCCCCCCCCTCTCACACCCGCAAACACTTTTTTCCCCTTTTTTTGTGTCTCTACCTCTGTCTGTCATCTGTGGTCTTTTTTGCCTTTTTTGTCATTTTTCTCCTCTCTGTGCCTCCTCTCCTTGCTCTCACTCTCCCCTGAAATGAATGTGCATTCTTAAGATGCACAGTGGTGCTGGGGGGCCTTTGATCATGTGCTGGCGAATAGCTGATAGAGAGAGACTCTGTGTGTGTGTGTGTGTGTGTGTGTGTGTGTGTGTGTGTGTGTGTGTGTGTGTGTGTGTGTGTGTGTGT
>JBBJLR010000145.1:8467087-8480498 GCA_037577145.1 Brachypetersius gabonensis
TGTGTGTGTGTGTGTGTGTGTGTGTGTGTGTGTGTGTGTGTGTGTGTGTGTGTGTGTGTGTGTGTGTGTGTATCTAATTTCCGTGTACAACAAAGGTGTGTTTTTGAAAACTTAAAGGCTTTGTAAAGAGCAACAATTTCTGTTCACACACAAATGAGTTTTCACAAAGGACAGTCAACATTGAAATCCTCTATTTCAGAATCAAGTGATGGGTAATACTTCAGTATGAAGAGCATTATTATTTCCATATATTGCTCTAAGTTGTAATGAGTCAGAAATGGGTCATTAACTGGCTGCTCATTTCTACTGTTGGGCAGTACCTGCATTGTATTAGGTCTTATCAAGCCAGTAGGTGGTGACAAACTTATTAAGCCAGTTGCTGAGAATTATCTGGCATTATCACCGCATTATAATGTGGTTACTAGAGCAAGTCAAGCATGTTCCATAACACTTTTACTAATATCTACTATGTAATAATACCGTTGTTTTACATCAATCTCCACACCACAAAATAATGGTTTTGGTCGTCAATCTAAGGGGGAAAGGATTCCTGCTTTGAGTAGTTATTTTTTTTGCATTTTACCTACTTATGAGAACACAGCTATGTAAAATAACATCTAAAATCCTGTCAAATTTCTTTAGCAACAGTTCAGTTTGCCCTCCTTTTTGCTTAATAATGCAGCAATATTACAAAAGATAACTCTTTAAATGTTTCACTGATTTGATGACATTTGCAGGACTAGTGTGCCGGATGAAGAAATAAATATCGCAAAACTGTGATGTAACCCTGGCCCAATAAACACCCCTGTCTTTTCCTCTTATCACAGGTATTATTTCAAAAAGGTGAGTGACGAGTTTGACTGTGGAGTGGTATTTGAGGAAGTGCGTGAGGATGATGCCATTCTGCCCATCTTCGAAGAGAAGATCATCGGCAAAGTGGAAAAGATCGACTGACTGAGACGGTGAGGCGGTGGAAGAGGGGGGAACAGGAGGCACAGAGAACAGGAGAGAAGGAGGTGCTGCTCTTCGGCTGGAAAGGGAAAGAGCAAAGGGGAGGTGCTGAGAGATGGTGCTGGGTACGTGTATCGGCTGGAGGTGGCGAGAAAGAAAGAAAAGAGGAGGAGGAGGAGCGTGGGAGCACTGTGGGAAGTACGTTTTTGACTCTAAGGCTTCTACCTCCGCACTAAAGCCTTTTCTAGTCCCCCACAGCTGCCACATGCTATTGGTCACCATGGCATGCAGAGAGCCTTTGGACTTAATAAAGGAGCTAGGCAGTATACTCTCACCTTTTTTTGGTATATTTCTAACTTTGACATGTAATGTAGCAATGTAAAGTTTGACTAGAAAAAATTACTATGAAATATGTTTACTAGAGTATCACATATTTTTGATATGACGTATCAGAAGGAAGGTATCCTTTCTTATGTAACATCTCTTGTAATTTTATATGTACTGGTACCAGATGTGTACAGACTGTCTGTTTAAAACAACAAAAAAAAAGAGAAAAATGTTTTATATCTATTTAAATATTTAAATGAAAAAAGCTATTGGTTTAATCTTAAAACTGTGGCATAGAACCAGTTTAACTATAACACAGTTTTCATGAGGTTCTCTTGCGCAGGTGGTCGGATGAAAACTATGAACCATAGTCCATGCTGTACCAAGTGCTTTTTAACCCTTAAACGCAATCTTATCAGTTCTCCACTCAGAGTGGCACCGGCTTGTGCTGCACTTTCACCGCATTATGCATTTATCTCAGAAAGGACAGGAAGGTAGCTTTCCAAGGATGTCTTTGAATGTTCATGCCCTTATGTCGTTTGAGAGGGGTGGTGTCTGACCTGTGGCTTTGTGTGAAACTTGATTAGTGTCTTGTGGTTTCTTACCGCCAGCTGCTGCCCATAAAATGAAATATGTACCAATAATCTTATCTTCATTTAGCCTACAGCATGTGGATAGCCCTACGAGAGCTTGAATGAGGCGTTACATTAGTAACAAGAAAAAACAACCTTGTGTCAGCAGTTTGTAACAGAAATGTTTTTATGTACCAGCAAGTATCAAAAATCTGCTTTTGGGGGATTTGGATGTAAGCGTTTAGTTGTTGTCCAAGTGCTTACATCAGGTTCATATCAGATTGTCTGTGTAGGTGGGAGGGGAGTGTGTTGGATCATTGGGGCTTCCGTAAGTGAATGTGTGTCTGATGGATAACAAGGTGAGGGATGTGTGGAGTGCTTGTGTCCACCGAGTGCCACTGGCCTATATTAAGATCATGTAGATCATGTTTACACTTACCTTAATGTATTACAAAAAGAGAACCGAATAACTAATTGTAGCCTTTTTAAAGCTTAATGCGGCTAGATTTGGTGCCTGCCAGGAATGGATTGCTTTGTTTTCTCTCTCTCTCTCTCGCTCTCTCTCTCGCTCTCTCTCTCGCTCTCGCTCTCGCGCTCTCTCTCTCTGTTCAACAAAATGTAACTATAGCGTAATATGAAATACCTTGTTAAGAGGTCATGGAACACCAAAGAGCAGTATATCGTAGGGATTACAAATGTGCTCTCCATTTACATTGTCTTTTATAATCATTTCCACCTAGTTGTCCAGTTTGTCAGGGTGATGCCCAACCCCCTTTGCATTAGAAAACAAAGCTCTTGCACAGAGGGGACAGTGTGTTTTTGTAGGGAATGTGTGTTGGGACTGATGTGGGCTGACTCTTGTTTTAGTGTTTATCACTGGGAAGAGGCAAGCTCTAAATGGTGCTGTAATGCTATAGGTGTCCCATAAGAGGACCTTGTCTTCCTGTATTAGCAGATACTTTCAAACTGACACATCTGCATTTCGTTCACTGTTGTCCTCGAGGTCTGTTATCTTTTTTTTTTTGTGTACTTTTAATCCCATCAGAACTGTATTAGTCCATTAGCTTGAACAAAGTGGCTACTCCTCTACAGTGGAAACTTATTTTTGGGGTTCTGCGTCATCATGCTCTGGCTTTTTCAGCGGGGATGTAAAGAGATTCATTATTACTGTGAAAAGCCTGCAAGTGAGCTCCTCTCACTTGGGATGAATTAACTGTATATAGTACATCACTGAGTGCCTTTATGAGCATGCTCACGCTCTGCAGTCTCATCCCCTCTGTACCAGGGACTAGAATCATGGCTTTTTTTTAAAATTCCTAGCATTTTTACTTTGCTTCTGTATGAAAACGTGTTTGTTAGTTTCCCATGTGAAGAGAGTCGTCACATGTTGAATAAACCTTTTTTTCTATGTAAATATGTACATTTTTATGTGTCTTCAGCCAGCGATTTGAATATTTAGTGCCCTGGTTCTGCTTAAGTGTGCCGAGTTGTACAGTTATCATTTTATGGTACTTTGGACAATAAAGACATGTAATAAAATGGAGCTAATTGTGTTCATTCCTTTATTCCGTAGCTGCTCCTCTGAAGTTCCTTAATACCTCTGTGCTTTAGAAGTCCATCTTTTCAGAACGTATTACGGCTTTTTCTCTTGGTTCTTGACTTCCTGATCTGTGTGGTTTTGAAGCTCTTTGCAGGTAGAGGAAATAAATATGGGGTGTAATTGCTCCTTCACTGACACACACTTCACAGATGATGGCACTGTTGGTCTTTTGTGCCAGTTCACTATGGCCTTCACTGGGAAAAAGAATTAAAATGATAGTACTCCCACCCAGGAGATTCCATTTTTCTCGAGGTGTCCCATCTCTCCAGCATTGCGCCATCATCCAGATGAATATGATTTTTTTTTTTTTTAGTCATCATGTTCTCCCTCAGGTCTTCAGTCCTGCAGAGTTTAATTCCAGCCCTATCAGACCTTACTTAAATATTGAAATTCTCAAGATAACACTGACATGCATCCATTTGATGATAGTTGGAAGCACAGTGTTGCATACACCTGACCTACATACTTAAATAATGAGTAGTGTTTGATGTTAAAGGCAGTTAATTCAGTTTTGTGGAACGTGTTCTTCCAAACCTTTTGTGTCTAATGCTGGGATTGACTAGTCTATTTCAGCAAGTAAAGAATCTTTGTAGCGTCACCGCAGTGATATTTATTCAGAGGGTGAGTGCTTTCTCCACTCAGGCTATGTCCATTTCCAAATTCATCTTTCAGAGAGGCCCCAAATGAAACAGGATTTAAATTAAAAAAGCTTTTTTTTAAATTAAAAGCTTGTGCTAGCTTTCTTTTTTCCTTTTTTTTTATAAACTCAAATGAAAGTGTCCCTAATTCAGTCAGCTCTGAAAATGGAAAACGTATGCAGACGGTCATGCAGGCTTTTGATTGGTCATACATGTACATGATTTAATTTCAGTCATTCCACAGGCACCTGGTAGTTAGCTGTGTATTGGTGGCAGTGCATCACTGCAAACTGCAGTGGTTGAGAGGTTGTCACCCTTAGTATAAAAGAAAATTGCAGACAGAGATTTTAAAAAAATAAAAACTGGATGTATGGATTGTAGTGATGGTTAGGCGTTTTACATTTTAAAATACAATAATGGATCCTAAGTGCTTCCTTAAGAACTAGGATTTTTTTTCTCAAAAAAGAGACCGGTTCTCTAAAGAACAATCCACTTTAGGGACCCAAAAGTGGTTATTTGCTTCAAAGAATCCTTTATCTTCACCTTCTAGTGAAGCATGTTTTGGAAGGCATGTTTAGATCCTGAAAAAGCAGCCATAGAATAACCCCTTGCCCATGTTTGCCATGCTTAGTGTGGTTTCAACGAGGCATTATATTTTTTCTCAGAACAGTTTGAGGCCCATAATATTAATGTGTGGTGACACTTTGTGAATTTAGCAACATTTTTCACACTTGACTAGTTCCTGGAGCTATGTTTGATGAAGAGTTCAAAATACTCTTGATTCCATTGATTTGGAGAGTGACTTGAAACCAAAAGGGAGTAAATGAGCTGTTTGCATAATAGCTCTGAATGTGGCTGTGAAAATTAAGAATGTCCATCCTAAGGAAAGCATTAGATTTCAGAGTAAAGCACAGCAGGGCTGTTAGACCCCTAAGGATGGATTTTGTTAAAGAAAAAAAAAATCCAATATTCCGTAATAGATGCGTGCATTTCTTTTGCATACGTTAGTTAATGGGGTTCTTCACGAAGTGCCTAGAAGACAGACTGCTGGAGCTCACAGACTCGCTTATTGGACTTGTAATTAATTCTGGTACACAGTGTTTGGGTCTGAGCAGCTTAATTGAAAAGGGAAGATCATTAGTGTGTTCTGCTACAGAGTCCACACCAAGCCAGAAGGACCAAATCAAAACAAAAAGACCTTCGTTAGCGGATGGCACGTCCAGAAGATATACAAATTCACTTCTGTTTTTCTACTCTCTGGCCCCTGTAATCGAAGCTGGATACTTTGATTTTGGAAGACTTTTCCCAGAGGATGCTTCGGTTCACACTTCTCATTAGACGCAGACTCCGTTTCCTCCAGCTCAGTCTCAGCTTGCGTAGCGCTCTTTCATCAGCTCTGAAATCTGTCCCATTGTGGCAGAGGTTCACATTTCGCATAACAGCTGCCATGAAGAGGTATCTGGCTACCTCCTGGTGCCTGAGTGATTACGACCCCACTGGATGGCCAGCTCTGCATGCCCTTTCTTCAGTAGTCTTATGCCTTGGGGATCAATGGCTCAAGATGTCTAAAAATAGGCACTGTGTGATCGCCTTTTTTCTGGAACCAAGCTGTCTGAGATGCAGCACTCCTGAAAAGTCCTGGGTTCTTTTAATTAAAATCTTGATATTGTACTACACACTGAAGATGCCCCTGATCTTTTCTGTCTATTGTCTTATACACCCAACGCATTGAAATTCCCAAACGGTCTGCATGAAAGTTGATGGTGTGAACATACAACCCATTCTGTTTTTTCCAAAGAAGTTGGGTTTTAACTGTAGGTTAAAAAAAACCCAACAAGACAGTCTGTGATCTAAAGACACTGATGATTGTCCTTGAACAACCTGATCCATTTCCTCTGATGACCAATGACACTCTGATAAGCCAAGAAACATGACCAAGCTGCACAATCTGCGTTCTTATAGACTGGAGATGCAGTTCACAACACGATAGTGACAACAAATGTCCACTGACGACTTCTGTGCAGGTGTTAATATGACTCAGAATTACAAAAATATAACTCTTTCTTCCAGTCTTAATGCCAAGAAAACCCTTTTCTGATGGAGATGAAAGGATTTTTAAAAGGTTATCATTCTTAAAACAGCTGGATGAAATTTCCTTTCCTGTCTGATTTTCCTGCCTAATTAGATTCTAATTAGTGGTTTTAGTGACTTTGTTGCAAAGACTGTCCTCCTATTACTGTCAAAGCCTTGATTTCAGAAGAAATGTCAGATGAGGAAGTGTCTACAAAGTTCTGCACATATAGTGTTTAATGACAGAGCGGACTAGCATTTGGATCCTTATCGCTTCCAGATGGCTACTTATGGCAAAATCAGGAAACAAGAGGTAAATTTAATCATTTGTTGAGACTAAAATATTTATAAGTCTGCTGCTGAAATGTACATGACTGCTGGGAAACTTAAAACCTTATTACAGTCATATAACTTTGTGAATGGTCCTCAAGTCATCATTACAATAAAGAGCATGGATTATACAAGAGAGGGAAGCAACTCATGAAATAAGCTAAAAGGTAAAGTCCTCTACCTCATTTTGTTCCTCAGTTTGTCTAGTCGGTGTTGCTGTTATGTTGAATATAAATTGAGTCACTGCTTTTTTTTGCAATCTTCACTGCTGGCTATAAAATCCTCTCCAGTTTTTAATAATCAGCCTTGTAGTGTTTGTCCTCATCTATGCGGAAAAAATCCAGAAAAAATACGGGACCACTGTGAAAATGTTCAGTTTCTCAGGTTTTATCTTTTAGGTGCAAGTACTGAATTGAACTGCTTTGCCTTAGTTTTTAAGAACTGCTGACAATATTTCTTCTCATTTCCAAATAAAAATATTGTTCTTTAGACCATAATTGTAAAGGAAATGACAAAATAAGAGAAGTGATTCTGCATTTACAGAACTTCAAAGAAAACAAATCTCTTGTTCTCTCTTAAACAAAATGTCAATAATGACCTTTGACGAAATTCTAGTAGTGTTTTTTTGCCATCCAACTGGTCTCATTGTGAGAGGAGAGTGTTGTTTATGGCAGTGTTTTTATACTTTTCCTCATTAAATAAGATTTGATTCAGATACTGGCATGGAATGGTTGTCATACTCATAGAGGTGCTCTTATTTTGTCTTGAGCTATATATTTACTATGCAAGGAAAACGGTGCATACTTTTTGCAAAGCATGAACGGAAAAAGGTGGTGAGCCCCAAGTGTTTATGCTCAAAGATCTTAACAGCTTTTCTAGTGTTTTGATAATGTGTAACCATTTGAATCGAATCTGTACAGCTGCATCATTTGGCAGCATCTGTATTTACAAAGATGCATCATGAGCAATTAGTTTGTTTCCATCCACAGACGTACTGCGGATAAACAGTTTCAGAAGAATAAGTCCCACTGGATAGCTCCAAGCACGCGCCTAACTCTCACGAATCAGCGATGGAGCTGCTAATTGAATGCCACCGTGGAAGCTGACAGACAAACCAGGCACTCCTTTTTTTAAAATCTCTATTCATTTTCACACCAGTTCCATCCTCCAGTAACTCTCCAAGATAATACGAAGAAGGAGAACATTTAAGCAGCCTTGTGCAAGCTTTTTGGATGTAATTTTCAAACATGCAGGAGGTTCTCACAATAAATGAGTGCTCAAAGTGAATCCAGATGGATTCTAGAAGTATCTGTTTGTGCTATAATGCATGACTTTAAGTAAACTACCTACAGACGGTTGTCAATTCTGAGGAGATTTTGTGCGAATGTAGAATCTAATCTGACATTAGCTGTGAGTTGAGGCGCAGTAAATGTATTCTCACAGTTACACAGCCAGCAGCAAGATCGTTCTGCTCGTTCTCTCCCTCTGGCATCTCATGCGTCACCCCAGTGCATTCAGTGCAGAAATTGCTCTGTTTTCCATTTTCAGTTCCACTTTCCAAGTACCATGAAAATGGCTTAGTCCTTAAATTACACTCTAATGAACTGCAAATGCTGAAAAAGGCCATGTTATATAAAACCCTGCCGGATCTGGGGAATCTTTAGCCTCGAATACTAACATCGTGTCGTAACAAGGTACAGAAAGGTTCTATAAAGACTCTATTTTGTCCTTCTAATTGTGTTCACCTCAGGAGATTCTTCTTGCCTTCATCACTTATGAAGTAACTGGAAAGGAAGCATGCTTGCAGGGAGCATTGAATATATGCACTTAGCTTCCAGAAAAACCATTAACCATAAAAGAAAATGGTTGCACTTCTATAATTTCTGTAATTTCATTATTTCATCCAGATGAGGAACATCTCCAGTGCTTTGAACATAGGAAACACAATGGTTTCCACAGTGATGAGATGTGTGTTAAAGACCCTCCCTCTGAGGTAATCAGGCAGCATGTTAAAATGTCAGCTCAATTATGCTGTCATGCATCCTTGCACCACAATGAGCAGCAGCATAGTTGCACATGGAAAGAAGGAAAAGAAATGCCTTAATCTTCCTTCTGGCCTTGACTAGACTCAATGGGCAAATATATCTGTGTGTCAAAGAGAGGCAGTTTAAAAAAAGCCCATTATCACAAAACGCAAACAGATATGGTATAAAGGCCAGTTAAAACCATTCGTACAGACTCATAACTTGATTACAGGTTTAAACACATTTTCCCAAAGACCAGACGACTGAGTTACCTGTGTGGGATTGATCAGAGATATTACAATAATAACTCCCAAACCCCCTCTACGCTTTGGCTGCAATTTACTACATATAACTTTATGATTCATCTTTGAAGGCCATTGTTGTTTTGTACTGCTCTCCATAAGGGACACTTGGTGCTAGCCAGAATCTAGGCCAGTTATTTAGCTTGAGCTCAGGTGCTTGCTCCAAAGTGTCACTTTTTCAATAATGTATGCATCTCTAAAGCTCTCGGCTACAATGGCATGTGTCAGAATCAAGCATTTAGAGAGACAAGGCCATTCTGGAAACTCTGGCAGGCTTTTTTTAATTTTCATCCTGCAGACCACCCTGTACTCAAAGACTGCAAAGAAAGGTACTTAATGCTTCATCGCTTCAGCAGCCTTTTGTTCCTTAGTGTGGGCCATCAGAGACCTGAGTCATTTGATCTTCTCCACCTATTACCCATGCCTCCCGCCTGCAAAAGCCTCGAGAAGAGCTCTATATACTTCTCCTTTCCTCTTTCTCAGATTCAAGTTCCATCCTCTCTCCGTCCCTCTTTATGGCTCTCTTGTACTCTATGCAGTGGCTGCTGTCTCTGTCTTGCTGTTCTTTGTTCTACTTATTGTGAGCATGCATTATGTCTTATGGGTCCTGGAGCTCGTAAAATGTGTCATTTCAGCACTATCTCCAGTTCACAAAATACAAAATAATTAAAAAAATGCAATTAATGCACATAAACACTGCTTTGATGGACTAGCAACTCATCCAGAGTGTTTCTCCCTGTGAGCTCTAGGATAAGCTCTGGCACCCCTGTGACCTTGGCTATAGACAAGCTGTTTCCATTTTATTAGATACGTCTACCTTGTACCTACAGTCATTAGCCATTTTATCATTGACTTTTATTCGTCAGTATAGAATTTACTGGCTGTAGCCCATCCGTCGCTGCACAGTAAATATTCCACCCTCTATCTCATCTTTCAGCAAAAAGAGAGCACCACTACTGACACACCAATATTTTAATATCATGGTAGATCGAGTGTATTAAGTTTTGGTGTTTATATACACATAGAAAGTCTCTGTAGAGAACAATTCACTAAATATGAATATCCAGATAACAGTGGCCCTGTGGTCAGAGCTGAGAACTGCTGAAGGGTTAGAAGATGACTAACACACATTGTGCATCAACAAATGAGTTTTAGCTACAAAGAGTACTAATGAGCTATGTGTGTCTAATAAAGTAGATATTAAGTGTACACAGTGTTTAAAAACACCCTATATCTGATACTGATATCATTGCTGTGCTGTGTAAGGTACACCGGCCAAATAATATTTGGTCAGCTGTGGGCCTATGGTGGTCCTTTTCCATTGATGGATGGAAGGTGCCCCATTTATTGATAGCATGTGTGTATTAACATTAACAAAAAAATATTTCGTTTGTTTACCCTTCCATAGTTACATAGTGCACTACACACAAAATAAAAATCAAAGTAAAGCAATTTCCAATCGAAATCTTAGTGGAAGATGCCAATTGTGATGATTTTTGGGAGCATGTTTCAAGTCTACTGCGTCTCCTTCTGTGTGTCAGTCTGCAAATCCCTACCCCAAACAAAAATCCTCACAACTGCCACACACTCTCACACACACAGAGTTGTGTGTAGAAAGATGATTTGGAAACTTGTAATAAACCGGTGAACTCACCATCATTGTGGCGATATGTTCATGCACAGTTAAATGCTTCAAGTGATTTATGCAGTTTTTGTCAGATTTCATGGGATTTCAATATGTTTTTGAAATGTTAACAAGACTTATAGATTTATTGGTGCCCCGCCATTCAAAAGAATGATCAATGCATTCAGTTCAGTGGCGTTTAACGTATTGAGCTAATTAGGGCAAATACACTGCATGGTTTCAAGTAACACATGACAACGACTTGAACAAATTGAACTGGAAGTTTTTGTAATTTAGACAAAACTATTCAGAAAAGAATAAAAATTAAGGTGGATAACTACAGAAAACCCATCAACATCAAAATCTTTGATTATGTTATCAGATTTGTGCCTCGAGTCTGACTCCTAATGCCAACAAATGATTAGCTCAGTATAAAATGTGTTTACATGCTCTTCTTTGTTTTCCTGGAGAATTCTTTACTATTCCAAGCTTTTTAATTAGAACTGATTGTGTATTAATTATAAAATCAGAGCAGCTCACCACAGACTGTTTTTGATTAACCAATAATTAACCATTCATTGCCAAGACATAATGACTCATCATTTAAAACAGATGGAGTGAGAATGAATATTTTTCTTCCTAATCTCTTGTTTTATTTCTCATTCATCAGGCTCCCGCAGTGTGGATAATGAGTTTTAAAAAAAAGTACATCACTATCTGCGTTTGGCTCGATGCTTTTCTCAGAGCACTTGCAACATTTATGTAGCTGTCACTGGTAGGGAAGGTTGCCTGATTTGTATGAGACTGGCAGACCAGTCTGGAAGTAATCAATGTTTCCTGAATAATCAGAACTAATTTACTCTGCACCCTTTCAGCTGCTAGGCGACAGAAATACATACTATAAAGGAGAGGTCCTCAACCACCAGACCACAGACCGGTATTGGTCTGGAGGCATTTGGTACTGGAACCTTTATTAAATTTGCATTGCTATAGCAGCAAAGTGGACAGAACAAGAGAAGAAAGTGCAAGCAGCATAACCAATAGAATAACAGGTATACAACACAATAGTATATTATAAAATCTACACTATAAAAGTATATGTATTCGTTTCATCCTCCCCCCAGTTATAGACTCAGCAATTTGAGTTGAGGGAAACACGCGGGATGCCGAGTGCAGCATGCACAGACAAATCTCCCCTCCCAGGAAAACACTACGCTTCTGCTACAGTGTGTATATATAAACAGCAATACACCAGAAAAACTGCATATGTTACATGCAGTAAATTTACACAAGAACTGGTAAATGCCTCTAACTTAAGAAAATAATCTGTTGAAAGAAAATAGATTTTGTTTCTATATCTATAATTTTCTTTCTATATCTATATATTAGGTTTTAGTGGGACATAGGATAAAATCACAGAAACTGGACAGGTTGAGGCTTATGATGAATATTTTCAGGCCCTAATTTGGATTATTTATTAAACAGTTTTCCAATATTCTCTACAGCTCCAAGCGAGGAGGTGATCAATCTGAAGGCCTCAACAGTGAGCTGTTCGTTTTCCTGCCATTGAACCGCTCTGTGAGTTCCCTTAATTGAACCATCTGATCGATGTCAGAATGCTGACATATTTTGTCTTGGGTCCTTGGATGAACTCGGATAAACAGCATGAAGGACATACAGTGCCCTCCATGTCACTGGCATCCTTGGTGAAGACGAGCTAAAAAGGCTGAGGCAAAATGTCTTTGTGGTTAATCAGCATAACACTATGTGAACAAGAACAGTGAAACTTTTTGCTGCCTTTGTGATAAGTTGTGCAGTGACTTTTAACTGTTGCATTGAAACAGGTTTCTGTCTGTCATCTCTATAGCTGCTGCTATACATCTGCTGCTATACAGGTCTTCACTTCTGTTTGCATTGCTGTGCTAATATGGCACTATGCACTTTAATATCCCACTTGCACATTGTACATATGTAATCTCCCAGATTGTTGCTTCACTTATAACGTATGATTTAAAATACTCTTATTTAGTTTCATTTTTCTATTTAAAATGTGTACATCACTGATTCTTGAACCTTTGTCAAAAACATGTCCCACTAAGAAAAGTGCAAAAAAATAATCAAGGTTATAATCAGGGCAGAGTCCTGCACTGGGTCAGGTACCCGCCCATATGTAATGACTGACCCGCCCGCATACAGGTGGGTATGTGAGAAAAATGCAAAGACATACTGTTCTCTCTAATACTACAAAACAACATCTACCCCCCGACCCCACCCAATGTTCAAAGTTCCCCAAAAACACAGAAAACGGGCCAACCAGCCACTTCCTCCAAAATTAATAACTGTTTTTTCCAAATTCCCAAGAATCAGTGACATATTTTATGTTACTCAGTCATAAAAAAGGAGCAGTTCAGGATACATTTCACTGTGTCTTGTACTTGAATCTAGATAAGATAAGATAAGCCTTTATTAGTCCCACAAATGGACAGTACAAAAGGAAGAGCAAAAGTGTACTATACAAATGATACCCTGTTATAAATATAGAGGTGTGTAGCATGTGTATGTCTGTACACATTGAATAACAGAAGCTATTGTCAAAAACAGTATACACCAGAGGACCACAAGATTGTACCCAAAAATATAGCACACAAGAGAAAAAATATTGCACCAGAGAAAAATGTCCGGTGATCGGTCTGCGGTGTGAGGTTGCGGTGTGAGGCTGAGTGTGTGAAGTGACAGACATTGACAAAAACAGTAATAATAATAATGCACCAGAAGAGCTGCACATTATACTTGCACATCTATAAATTGCACATTCCAATCCAAAGATTGTACATGTTGCCTCAGAAATATTGCACATAACATAAGAGAAACTACCATGGATGTGTGTGTTCATTAGACTACAGTCGTGGCCAAAAGTTTTGAGAATGACACAAATATTAGTTTTCACAAAGTTTGGTGCTAAACTGCTTTTAG
>JBBJLR010000145.1:8493480-8532313 GCA_037577145.1 Brachypetersius gabonensis
AGGTAGGATTCGAACCCATGACCTCTTGGTCTGGGGGCAAGTATCCTACCCACTGAGCCACCACCACCCCATCAGCTTGAGGTGGTGGGCCGCCATACAAGAGGAGATGTCGGCCAGACAGTTTGAGATGCGGGTTGAGGCCTGGTCATTGCTGAAAGGGAAAGAGAGAATAAGCTCCAGGTCATTGAGGTAGGATGCAAATCAATGCCTGGCTGTGCCCGAGATCCCAAGGTTGGAGTGAGTGGCGAGGAGGATCTGGTGATTGACCAGAAATCTGTTTAGAGAGAGAAATTAGTTGATTTGGTTGTACACTGCAGGTTCCAAGATCTTAGAAAGGAAGGAGAGAAGGGATACCTGTCTGTAGTTGCTGACATCTGAAGGGTCCAACGATGTTTTCTTCAGAATCAGTGTGACCACAGCAGACTTGAAAGCAGATGGAATGTGGCCAGTCATCAAGGTGCCGTTGATTATATAGGCAATGTGTGGGATGAGATCTGATGATGTAATCTGGAGTGTGCTTGATGGGAGAGGGTCGAGTGGATACGTGGTAGGTCTGCTGGATGTCAGGAGAAGTGACACTTCCTAAGGAGAGAGCGGTGAGGGCAGCATGGTCTGGTCTAGCATAGTGAGACAGCTGGAGATACAGGGAGTGAATGAGATTTGAGAAGGGATAAAAGGTGGCAAAGACCTTGTGAGGGTAAGATGCGGATTCTTCAGTTTGGTTCGGAAGAAGGAAGATTTAGCAGAAGTTAGATCATTGGCAAGATTAGATCAAAGAGAGCGATAAGAGATGAGGTCACTGTTCTTAAGCCTTTTCCTCCATCTTCTTTCGGCTGCTCTCAGTTCCCTTTGGTTGCTTCGCAGGACCTCAGACAGCCAGAAGGAGCAGGCAGCTGCGAGAGGTTACTAAGATTTCTACTGTGACGATGGGGGTAGTATCTTCTTGGGCCGGGATAATTGAGAACAGGCATAGGTGTCAATGAAGTAGAGAGGAAAGGAAGAAAGGATACTTAGCCGAGTATAGTTTGCTGAAAGAGGAGTTTTACTTGAAGAGGACTTATAGTCAGGGAGAGTGGAAGCCACTTCTATCACTTGGCACCTATTTACCTCAGGCCTCATACCAGGTGAGCCTTTGTCTAAATAGTTGCAGTGAAGCTAACCTAACATCTCTAGTATCTATTAGGTGCATAGTTTATTTATATGGAAATTATATGCATCTTTGAATTAAGAAAATTTAATTAAATTTTTTCCAGTATGTGAAACACATTCCAACTATGTGTAGCTTGGTCTGCGTTGTGTCTGTGGCTCTGGGCTGTTCCGGACAGATGGCAAATAAGAGCAGGTAACACGCTGCGCTACCTTATTTTAAGCTTATTATACAATTTGTAAAGAATCTCTTCTAAATTGCTCCATGACAGCAACATATTAATCTGCATCCAGATTGATTACATAATGACACAACTGATCAATCAGGGTGTATCAGTCCGACGCTTCACCACTGCCATACTTCCATTATCACCTGTCATTTTTAACACAGCTGACAAAATCAGATCTTTATTTCTTTTTCTATTCATTTCAGAGCTGAACGATGCATGAAAATATGTCTAATTTAATCATGCATTCCTCTAATGGCCTTGTACTGTAGCCCTTGTTGCCAAAGAGAAACAGTCAACTGCTATTATCATCTTTCCATCAGAAAAAAGTGTTATCTACAGGTCACTCTGTTCTGAAGAGTAAATGTTTACTTCTGCATTTTGTGCTATTTAGTAACTTTCCTAACACTTAGTAACTTTCATTTATTTATTTATTCATTTGTTTATTTTTCACAGGATAACATAATCTGATGGGTTCACAATGAAGAACGATGACATTTTTTTGGATTTATTCCTGGGTGAGTCACGTCTCATGGATAGAGTGGTTATTTAATCATACTGTCAACACGGGCAAACAAGCCTCTACACACACATTCAGGCTAAAACATATGCGTCAGAAATACACAAGTGGACCCATGAATGCATATGCTGCACATGGTGACTGGAGTGCATTAACATTTGACTCCATCTGCATTGGTCCAAATTTTACATAGGGTGCCATCTGTAAAAATGTGTCATGTATTTTTGCAAGGTTGCTCCGTTATGGGGAGAGCTGAAGTCCCTAGAAGCAAAAGAGAAAAGAGACCATTTGTTGTCCAACAATGAAAACATGTTATGTTGGAGGTGTGATTAATGAAGAATAAAAAGGTAAACCACAATTGTCTCCAAGCCCTACATGTGAATGCTCAGCGAGTGTGGTGTAAACTATTAAAATTTCTGACGTAAAAGTGGACAAAACAGGCTGCCCACACATTGTTTCCCTCTGGAGAACCGTGGCCTCATCATGGGCAGAACAACAGAGCAGCGTATTGGAGTGAGCCTCTGTACACTGGCCCCTGCCATCCCTCTCATTAAGCCAGAGGAAATGGAGGCCCTCTTCAAACAGCACAGTGGTCAATACTGAGCAAATTCTGCCTGGCTGAATAATGTAGCTATGTGAACAAGAGCTTACAGGTCATAGAAAGAAAAGGTCTCTGTTTCCAGGCATACCCATAGCATCCACAGGGTGCTATACAAGAGCTGATGCTATGAATTTGAAAATAAAGGGGAGGGTGGTCTTTAATCTGGATGTTTTTGTGGACATTTATCAATTATTTAAAAAACTACCTGTTAAGCTCTGCAGTGTTCACATGATATATGTGGTCATTTGTACTACTAACGACATTCACACAAGTAGTACATGTCATCTGAAATCTTACTGGGTAAGTTCATACTTAAAACTATATTTGTGTACCTGTGTGTGTATCTTTAGTGTTCTCATTTTTACTTATACATCCACTCTGTACATACTTATAAACATTTACTCACATCTAGTCTTACTTTTAAATGTGTAATTTAGTCTTACTTACAGTATACACACAAATATGTGCATATTTATACTCCTAGATTTTATACTGTACATTTTTATACTGATTTTATACTGTACTGTACATTTTTATTAAAAATTTTTTAGACTGTGCGTTTGAACATTTTATTGTATACTGTGCTGTGTTTATTCAATAAAGCAAAGTGTCCCAAATGAAGACACACAGGAACCCTGTGTCGACTCGTCCAAGGAGGAACTTCGCTCCTTGGTATTGCTTCACCCTGTGGTCTTGTAACTCCACCTCTCTTGTCTATTACACGGTTCCCGTGCCAGGTGCCGGTTCTGGTGCTCGGCCGGTGCCGAACTGGGAACCTTCCGAGAACCGGCCCGCATTTCCACTAGACAGGAGCTCAGCGGAGCCAAACGATAATACATCACAGGCCATGCCCACTAAAACAGGAACAAACATGGCCGAACTGAACTCCTGCTTGACCGTTATTTCTCTTTGTGGTTTCCAATTTCTGCTGTGTCTCCGTTGACGTCCACAAACAGATAAAAGAGCTTTAATTTCTTCCGCGCTCCAAATTAACGAACTTTAGCTCTCCGCCATATTTTTTCTAAAGCTACCTGTCTCTCCGCTTACTGTTTGTGACGTCACGGGTTCTCGCTACGAGACCAGTAGAGTTTAGGTGTCGGTTCGGTGCTTGTTTTAGGGCACCGGCACCAATTTGTTTTCTGTGGAAAAGCGCGGCACTGGTTCCAAAATTGGGAACCGGCACGGAACCAGTGGGAAAAGGGTATATGAGGAACCGGACAGCCCTTTTCCGGTCCTCCTCTCAGACAGCACGAAACCACGGACTGGCCACTCGTCACTCCTGCTTGAATACAGAAAGGAGAGAGAGAGAGAGGGGGAAAGAGCACAAGACGGAACTCTCTGTTTGTCAAACGTGCCACTCGTCCTTCTCCAGCTGCTTCTCTCCGTTGTTCGCCTCTGAGCAGACTGCTTTCTCTCCTGGTAGCGTTTTCCTAGACAGGAAGAGAGCACCACACACATGCAGTCCCCACACACTTTGCACCCGACTCCCTCCAGTACAGCTTGAGCCCCTTGGGGCGATATAGTTTCTGAGTCCTCAGACTCCTTCCACACGAGATACTGTTTTTGAGTCCTCTGACTCTTTCAAACGAGATACTAGCACAGAATCATCTGACTCTTTCCAAACAAGACACTGATACCGAGTCTTCGTGACTCTTTACAAACGAGATACTAGTTTCTCTTCCCTTCAGTTACAGACACAGACCTTCAACTGATGTAACACGTTGGTGACCGCGCACTGTGACCGTGGTTCGACCGGGCTTTATACAGTCTCTCCTCTAATTACAGTGCGCCATACACACACCTACACCTGTGCTGTCCAACTATGACCACCTGTGTGCAATCACCAGGTGCCTCCAAGCTCCTCAGCAGCCTGGAGCCAGCCTGCTGATTACACACAAGCACCCTGCCACATGACAAACCCTACAGGCTGCCTCTGCAGGCAGCCACCCTGAAACTAAACTAAAACTCTGAACATAAAATACCACCCTGAACAAACAGTGACACCCTGAACATACTGTGACTCCCTGAACAGACAGTGACACCTAGAGGGCTGCCTTTAGCCACCCACAGACGTGACAAAGGTTTATCTTATCTTATCTTATCTTATCTTAACATACAGAATCGAAAATTACATAAGTACAATAATCAATGCAGAAATCTGTTCTCTTCGCAAATAATTGGCTGGTAAACCAATTCGGTTGAAGACAGCAGCTTTTCTTTTCACTGTCAGGAAAGACATGTAAGCAGTGGCTACACACCTCGGCTGCTCCTCTGCAAACTGTGTGTGTTTACCTGCTTATGCCTGGCTGGCGTTGTGATTGAGAACTCTTCAGACAGAGGGCAGTGGCATGGGTGCACGTCTGTCACTGTGAGGAATAACTGCACATATCTAAGCAGGCCTGAATCCATGTTCTGTCCAGAGGAAAACATCACCTTTAACTAAACCCCACCTGGGTGTCACAACTTCCCCTCAGCAACAATTGCTACAACCCGACGTGAACCTGTGGCCGCAGTGACCCATTTCCACACCTGTCATCATCACCTATAAGTGGGATAAGACAGGCTTAAGCCTGGTACAGATGCAGACTATTCCAAGCATGATTCCCAGCAAGTGCCTTATCAAATAGCCAGCAAGCTATGCAAAACATATAGGCTTGGCTATAACTAATTAAAATGATCTGCTGGTGGTCCTTTAAAATTTCCATTGAAGGTTAGTGTTAAACATAAGATTCAGTGTGGAATATATGACAAAACACAAAGGCAGCTAGGTACGAAATAGAATTACCACTCTTACAGTGTTCAAATATGACATGCTAATAGGGTAGAACATCTTCAGTAACACAACCAAGCGCAACAGCTGAAACAGCAGCCCCCATATATATCAGGATAATTACACTTAATTACCTTACTGAGGACTGACATAATTGTTAAATGACCCAAATCATGGAAACAAACCACTTTATTCAGAGTACCCTACTTAGCTTTCCAAAGTTAATGCATTTCTGTTACATCATTGTTAAAATGCATTGGTCTCATAATGGCTGTGATAATGTACTTAAAAAAAATCCATAGAGCATCACTGATTTGAAAGGAGCACGATGATCCAAAATAATGGCCCCTATCAGGGCTGTACTCAAAAACTGACATTTACAATTATGCTAAGATTGTAGATGTTTCTGTCCATTCTTGCTTCATGTATCTCTCACATTTTAAATCTTCTTGTTTCTTGAAATAATGAAACTCAGTAAATTTTAATATCATATAATTGTTTTTTGAATGTTTCTGAACATATTTTCATGGGATTCATGTTGCCTTTAAACAACCATCTAGTTTAATCACTTAAATTGCATCAGAATGGCTGAACTGTAAACACTAGTCAGCTGAGTTTATGCAGGCTTTTGCTGGAAGTTTTCTTTTTGCGGGTGTGGAAGGACCACTTTAAATTTCTTTGATTTTATGTGAGTTTAGCTAGTTGAGTCACTAATAATTTAAACAATCCCCAAACAACTTAAGCCAACATTGTCCTAAAGTTGTGTGAGAGTATTAGTAACGCACTGAAATGTACATTTTGGCCAAAATTGAAACTGAAATTCAGGACATGATGATCATATGATGCAAACTGCAGCGTGGGAGAATAATTCACTTTAATGAATTTCCATTATTTCTGACTTATTCCTTGATCTCTGACTCTGACTGTCTTTCTGCTTCTGTTGCTTTGCTGTATTGTGCATATTGAGTGGTTTTCTCAAACCTCTAGTGAATAAGTCATTGGACACAGAAACCCCTTTAGATACTTAATGAACAACATCACTAAGTAACCTTGAAAAAGTGAGTCTAAATTATTCTTAAACGTATTGAAGGACAAAATTTTTTTCAATAAGAGTTGGCTTTGTGTGGAAGAAATAATTAGCTGTGGTTACTCATTTAACCAAGGAACCAAATCAATAAGACAAACCCAGGCTTGATTACTGCTGGTCTTGTTGAGGCTCAAGTGCCATTGCAATATGCAACAATCTGAATCACAGGATTAAGTCGCATTTTAAATGAACATCTACAGAAATGCAGGCCTCACATACCTCAGATTAGGTCAGTGGTCATGATTCCACAACAAGAAAAAGACTAGGCTAAAAGACTCTGTATTCAAGAGGAGCATAAAGGCTCCTCTTACATTTGCAAGAAAACATTCTGATGACTACCAAGCCTTTTGTTATGTTATGAGGACTGATGACTTAAAAGTTGAGCTTTTTAAAGGCAGTGATCCCTTTACATCTGGCATAAAATGAACACATTCCACAATAAAAACATGGTAGAATGATTGCATAAGGATACTTTGCTGCGTTTTTTCTACCATGACTGAAAAACTATTACCAGAAAAAGGAAGGCGCATGTCTAGTCATCAATTAAAAAACTCAAGTGCAGCTCGGTTAGGCAAGGAGATGACTATCCAAAGCATAGGAGCAAGTCCACATAAAATTAAACTTCATTGAGTTGCTGAGGCAGCACTTGAAAGTTCTTCAGTGTGTCTGAAACCATTCTGCAAAGAAGGCTGATGTGAGTGTTTTGGTGGTGACACAAGATGACACAAGTTTAAGGGACGACTACTTGTATCTGGTAATACATAGTTCATTTTGTCTTAAATAAAAGAAATGATTGAAAAAAATGTATTTTGTATTTCTTCGTGTTCTCATTGTCTCACATTATTTATGTATAAGAACCTAAACCCAGTCATTGTGACAAATATGCTAAAATAGAGAAAACACTAAGGGCATACAATGTTTTACTGCACTCTAAAGCAGCGAAACAAGAGCCAGCTAATGCTTGGGTGTCAGTATTGTTAATTATGTTACAAATTCATATGCTGGTTTATTTGTTCGTTTTCCCTCCACCGTGCAGCCTTGAGAAATTTGGAAAAAGGCAGAGTATAATGAAACTTCTAAATATGTGGAAGTGAAGGAAAGCAAAGTGTGTAAGGTTTAGGCCTAGTTAGGCCGATCCTAAGTTCTTGTTTAAATATCCTGTGTTCTAGTTTTGGTCTTGTGTATATATGTTCTGGTTATGTGTTTTGGTTTATACTTTAGTCTGGGTCTCGTGGGAGTTGTTTCTGTTTCTGTTCACTAGGTGTCTCCCTCGAGTAAGTGTCTTTAGTTTCAGTCTTGTTACCGTGCCACCTGTTCTGTCTTGTCTAATTATTACATGTCTGTTCTGATTGGTTCTTGGTTTGGTGTCTCTTGTATATAGTGTCTAGTTCTTCTGTTCTCAGGCACGGTTGCATACACTAACTTTACCTGATGCTAGGTACCCGACCTGTTCTCTGTTTTTGTTTCCCTGTTTGGCCCACGTGCCGGTTTATGTTTGGTTTCTTTGTTTTTGCTGAAATAAAGTTGAATAGAAATGTCGGTCCGCGTTGGTGATCTACATGTCCATGCTGAACAGGCCCGGGACGTTACAGAGTGTGACTCGAGTGTTTTCAAAGTGGAGGAAACAATGATACTTTCATTTACAGGTAATTAAAGGAATTAACATTTAAGTACTAATTGGATTTGTACTACTTCTTTACATAAGCAAAAACGCTTAATTTGATAGCAATGTCATAAGCAGTAGTTTTAGTGTTTAGTGTTGAATCAATTAATAATTGTGTAATTAACAGATTGCTATAGGAGTCCTTGAGAGGAAAAGTGGACCCAGTCCACTTTTTTGGGTATCTGCTCTTTCATCAATACCATCTAAGCACTGTATATTTTGCGGGGAATTATGAACCAAGTCCATATGCAATTTCAAAATATTAGCTAGATTGCAGTGATGTTCTTCCTCGCAATTGATTTGCTATGTGTCATGTCAGCTGAGGAGAGAAGACACAGCAGCAGGCAGCGAGAGTTCCTTGAGAGGCTTATTTATTGAAACAAAAGTTCAGTTTCACGAAAGTCAAACACAACTCATTAATGGTGACGAGGTAAGCTCCCCTTGGAGATAAGGAGGACCTTCACTCCATAGACAGACTCCCGGGAGCTCGTAAACACAGTCTGTAACGCCTCTCACTTCACTTCGCCACCACTCCCTAGTGAACGCCTCACCTCCGTTCAGACTGAGTCGACTCGTTTGCCTCCTGCACGGACACAGACAGGGAGATAGAGATAGGAGAGGGAAGAACATAAGAAGTCAGGGTACATGCCACTCGTAGCACTAGTTCCTTTTTGCTCCTTGTTGTTTCTCTCCTCCTTTCTGATCTCCCAGTTCGGTCTTGTCCTTCCGTGGCACGGCTGCACACTCCTGAGCTGAAACAGTCACTCGGGAAGAAGTTCACAAGCACTCACACAGCATCACAGTTAAAGAGCCCGACTTGATCTTCCTCACCAACTAAGCACCGGTTACAAACAAAGGCTCGATAGTTCTTCTGCTACACAAACAGTAAGGAGCATACAGTTACTTTTCTACCTTGAGCTTCCACACATTTCCTCCAGCCACTAGATGTTAAACCAGAATAGTTACTGAGTGACCATGCACTGACTGTCTGGCTTAGCCGGGTTTTAACCACACCTCCATCCAATCACACCATGCGAACACTAACAACCACTCACTTGAGACAGGTGGACAAATCATTAGGTGCCTCGCCTCCTGGTGCTTGCTGCACACACACCTGGCACCTAATGATTGCATTCACACTCACTCACACACCATCTCTAGTCCAGAGCCCCTGTCTCTAATACTCAGGTGACCCACTTCACCTTTGCTGAGGCAAAGGTTCACCAGACGTCACACCATGCAACATTTTCACTGCCCGATTTCTCAAAACAATAGAAACTGGACTTGGTCCACTCTTCCCCTAAAGTCCTCATATCTAAATAATGAACGATCAATACAATACATTAAAACAAATATAATTAATATTTAATTGACAAAAGTGTTACCACAAGTCTTAAATTTGTTGTAGGGCTATTTAATATTTGCCTTTTGTTTATTTTTTTTTTAGCAGCTGAAATGTCAATTTATCCTTAAATGGATACAATTTGTACACAGAGAACATGTAGATTGTTCCCAAGTTCAGTTTCCACAGCCACTGTCACATATGGCCAAGAGTATAATATGAAGACTCTGAGTAAGGAAAGGACACCTAATTGTGCGCTAATTGGTGAAAATGACAACTGACTGTGATCGCACTGGCAAAAGAATGGCAATTCCTGGTCTTACTGGTGAAAATGGTTGTGCATTGTGTTATGTCAAAATTGGTGGTATAGCTGGAATAGATGACTGACTGTTTTTTCACTGGGAAGGATGGCATCCTACTTCTAAATGATTTAAATACAATGTATTAATATATTTAAAAGCAAGACATGTGTAAGAAAAACTTTCTTACACACTGTGGCTCTCACGCTGTTATGGAACTTGGGTGGTTCCTGAAATTGTAATGTAATGTAATGTAATGTAATCTATGCAGTACTTCAGTAAGCTCCCGAAAACCACCACTACCAGACAAGGTACTGTGTAACTGTGTAACATTTTATGTATTTGAAAAAAACAGAGTCTTTACAGTTCCTTTTTCCCAGACCCTACGTGTGATGTAGCGCTATTTGCTTGATCAATTATATACATGTTATGGGCTACAGCAGTTACTTGCTCATTTTGAATTTTGTATCAGAGCAATATTTCGTATTTTTTTCTTTGTTTTGCTACTTTGTAATTACTTTGTGATCCTGCAGGACATTCCGGGCTTTTAAGAAACACTGTATGCTATTTAGGCAAGTGAAGAGATATGAATCTGCACTGCAAGGTGCAGAGGAGGGCCTGGCTAAGAACATCAGGGGAGCCAAACTGTCGCAGAATGGAACTGCTTCTATTATTTCAGCAGTAGATTATCATAAGGGTAGGTCTGAGCCCAAGGTCTCAACTGAAATATAGTGGAAATATCTCCATTTCAGTGATATGTACAGCAATATTATCAGCAGTACGCTGCTGTAATGTCGTTCAGAGGTTAAGGCGTATGGTGATGATTGATTGCTTAATCTCATCATCCTACTACACATATGAACATATAAATCATAATAATGGCCTTATTGAGCCTCTGCTGGCCTCTCTTTGGTTCAAATAGAAATGTAAAGAAATTTAGGTTTGCTGTGTTTTATAAGAATATTTTCACATCCTTTAGACAACACAAAGCAATTGGACCCTAGCTGGATACAACATAGTAGTAACAACAAAAATAATAATAATAATAATAACAATAATAATAATAATAATAACAATAATAATAAAAATAATAATAAAAATAATAATAATAATAACAAATATTTCTTCACACTAGCAGCACACAAAATAAACAGTGCCATTAATTAAAGAAAAATGTGTTCTGCTTTGCCCTGAGGTTTCACTTTTATTTGTCAGTGAAAAAGACTGTTGCTTTCTATATATTCATGATGAAGGAGAACAATGTCTAAGCATAACAATGTAAAGCATGACCTCTCTTCCAGAGGTCATGGAACCAGAACCTGGGCCGATCACCAAGTATGTAATGACCATATAATCAGGGGTTGACATAATTTGTTTGCTCTTGTACTCTAATTAGTACCGACATGAATTAACCGGTACGCACCAAAATAAAAAAAATAATCCACCTCACTGGAACCATTACAACACTTTTATTTTCATTTATATACAGTAAACTCTGAAATCCATAGTTTTATTCCATGTTTTAAAAAAATATATTGTTTAAAAAGGTTTTTTTAACCTGAGTGTTGAAATGAGAGCTGCAGTATGAAGTTACTTAAATTAGGTACGCTTTTGTGCTGTGAAGACTGAATACTGGCACACATTTTGCTGTACATCCCGCACATAGGTACTTGCGTTCCACTTATGTCATCCCCTGCGTGTTATAGCTGTTTTATAATAATCACTGATATTCTGTAGTACTTAGACCAGGGCAATGTTGTTTTTATGTTGTTTACTTGAACCCAATAATACTCCGTTTCCACGTTTTACTGTTTATTTTTCATACCAAAAGAGCCAGAATGCCTGACTGTACTCACAGGACAAAAGAATATGTTTCTTGCTAAATGACTCCATCATGTGGCAAATAAAAGTTAGCAATAATGGTTTTCTTGATACAAACAAAGAAGCGGTTTGAGAACATCTAATTATACAAGATTTGACTCAACCTCATCAACAAATCACTCAAAACTCCCAATTCAGCAGTTTGTGAGGGCGATGCCACAAATAGTGGGGGCGTTCTATAACATCTACTGATGTTATAAAACGTAATAAAGTTCAATAAACATTTTTTGTTCACCATATATAATAATACACTTAGACACTATAATTACCATAAATACTTAAAAAGTAAAAAAAACCCAATTGACATGTCATGCTTGAGAAATCCCTGTTTAAGTGAAAAAAACTGTTAGTTATGTCTTCCAACATCCGACTATCCTACCAGAAGGCATTCATGCCTATTAAACATCAGGAGTACGTTACGAATCACAGAAAGTGGAAAATTCCCTGAAGATCATGAGAAGAAAAGTACATTTTCTTATTCATTTTTTCTTTATTTTCAATATTCTGATAGTACACATGATGCCATTTTAACAGTATAACAATGTTACTCAAAATATTCATATATTTGAAGTATATTAATAATTTATAGAAATACATTTTAGTCAAATAATTACCATGTCCTCAATGTTCAAATTCCATTAGTAGTGCTCCTTAGCAATGCTAATTCTATGCTTAAAACACACTTACAAGGCCTGAATAAAAGAGAAGTACGCACCACATCCCCATCCAGCACATATGGTATACCACATCTAGGCTGAATTGGTGAAAGCTTCTTCTCCAGGACCAACAAAATCAGTAAGTCGCGTAACATTAGGACGGAATCTAAACTCCTATGAAATGCCTGCATAACCACTTCTGAAATGCCAGCGCATTCATGGATTTTGCCACAACAGACTGTGTTGATCTAAAGACCTGCAGGCTCGGTGAGTGCAGTAGCTGAAATCCTTGCATTATTAGAAAAGGTAGATAGGAACCCCTTATTATTTTGGTACGTTTTTACATGCAGTAAATATTAGCAGGCAACAGTTGCCCAGGATATTTACATACAGTCAGTGTGCCTCAACCTTCTCTGCTCCTGGTTGGAGCGAGCGTAGTTACACTGCGTTATGATTTTCCGAACCTGGAAATGATTTTCCTACTGGAAATAATTAATAAATATGCACCGAAGCAATTCATAAATGATAAATAAGCATAGCGATTAATGAAGTATGTTCATGCAAACGAGCTAATGATTTCAACATGAACTCATTAGATGCTGCTAGAGGAATTAACAGCTCTGCCCCCTGCAACATCAAGTTCATGTGTTTAATTTCCAGCATACTAGAGGTATATATGTAAAGCAATGGAAAGGAATATTACTCCTTTTTACCTGGTACTTGGAAATAAAATACTGAACACACGTTTAACTGTTCAGGTAGAGAAGTTCGCAGTATTTTCATATGAATCAAGCCTGTCCTCTAGTGGACAAAATAGCATCCACTCCACTTAAGCCCTTAAAAATTCTTGCTTGTTCATGTGCTAAAGCATGGTCTGAGTGTCTTTGATGTACTGAATAATTCATATAAACAGTTTCTTTCTTCACTCATTAACAAAACCTAGAGATCTTTTTGATCTACAAACAGTAAAAAATAAACAATTGCATCAGCAAGGATGACAATTTCTTTTAAAATAATTTATTTTCAGAATCATCTACAGTGAATATGGATTAACAATCTATATAAATATACATAATAAGCCCCTTTAAAAAGAAAAAAAAAAAAAAGATAGCATTGCCTGCTCCTTTTGTCTGTAAGAAGTACACAAAAAAAGTGAAATCTAAAAATGGTCTTCATTCAGAAATTCTGGAACTGGTAAGCTGGACCGAGGAATGGTCTGTGCAGATTGAGGCAGATTGCACCAGGTCAGTATGATCTGACATTAAGACAGGAGACAGCTGGACTGCTTGGAATTCCTCCCCTGATGTGGAGAACAAAAAAAAAAAAACATCAGTAAAATAATAAGAAAACGGGCACAGAATGCATCTGGGCAGCCAGGGTGTAATGACATTTCAGGTTTTGTACAGGTTTGGTTTGCTTTCCTCAAATTTGATGTTGAAAACTGACTTTTGAGAGAGCATAAAAAGTAGTAAATGACACTCTGGTTTTAAATTTCCAAACCATGTATATTTAACACATAGACTGAATAATTCCAAGTGGTATTAAAACCTTATTGTATTATGGGTGTGAAGATAAAAAATCTTTACACCCTTAATACAATAAGCGCTGCGTGTAAGATAGAGGCAATGCATGTTTTACCGAAGAGAATGCATGGGTCTGTTGTAGTAAATGCATATTTGTGATGTATAATATCAGTATTAATTACACAACGTAACACAAACTTCAAACTGCCACCATACCATTCATATACAATCAGGCTATGTCCTCATACACCCAGTTGAAAAATAAAGTGGGCCAAGTACCTAATTGAGGTCCTGTAAGCATAGCATGCTACTGACTGCTAAGCGTTCTGGATACCTGTTGTCTCTGCTGCTGCTGCCGTTGGTACTCTTCTTCACTAGCAGCAAGGGCCTGAGCCAAGGCCAGATCCTCCTGCTCCTGAGGACTGATAAACATGCACACACAAGTCAGAAAAACTCTCATTTACACTGTTACACACTATTAACAAACCACTTACACTGTTACACACCATTAACAAACCACTTACACTGTTACACACCATTAACAAACCACTCTCGCGCACGGCATGTAACATACTCTCTGCTAGGGCTCTTTTATGATGGTTTTCAAAAGGAATTGCAATGGAAGATGAAATGGAAAAGGTCAGGTGCTGTGTTTCAATTTTAAAATAAATACAAATTCTGTAAATCACTTATCATTTAAAAATCTTAACACTGTCAGATTTTGGTAGGTTAGTATGAAAAACCCTGCACAAATCTGAGGTAAACATGTGATGTACCAAGAAACATCTTACTTAGAACATCTTCTAAGAAAGCTGTTACTTTATAAAAACACAAAGCTCCAAAGACTTTTACGTTCATTTTTGCTGTTGCACTCCCTATGTTTACAAAATATTCCAGTTTTCAGTAGCTCCTCCCTTCACATTTCAGGCTATATTGTCAGATGACACTTTCCAACATGAAAACCCTATTCTTAGAACACTTAGAACGACTCCAAACAGGTTGGAGCAGCGGTCCCAAACGTTTGCATCACAGACCAGTTTCATGTACAACAATATTTTCATGGACCATTATAGATACATCTAAAAACAAAGTGGGCTGCATTTTTAATGTACCATGTCACACGACCGAGATAAAAGGTCTTTCAGACTCTAATAGTCAATAAAATATTTGTTATTCTGTCTTTCTGTGCGGCCCTGTACTAAATGACTCGTGGACCGAAACCGCTCCACGGCATGGTGGTTGGCGACATCTCGGCTGCAGGACCAAAAGCATAAACAAATAAAAACAATATCTTAGTAGAGATACTGCAGAACTTCTCACCTGAACTTCTCACCTGCTTTTATTTACTGTATCATTTGCACAAACTGTACAGCATTTAACGAGCGGACTTTAAATCGTGCGTCAGACTCAAGTTCTAAGTAGAAGAACAAACCACTAACTTTCTGCTTCACTAAACACATCTGACTGAATTCATCAGCGGAATAAAAGACATCATAGACTGAATTTGGCCCAGAAAGAGAAAGTGTAAAAGTCTGCTGTACTACTGCTCAGAGGGAGAGTCTGTCAGGCCTGCAACTACTGCTGGGTCTTTTAGGTTTCTAGCCTCACTAATATATATACATTCCAAGAGCACCCACGTATATTGAAAAACCATGTTGTGTTTTGGTTTTAAAAAACGCCTAAAATGCCTATTTTTATAGCGGAAACCCTAAATATGCCCCCAAATTTGCTCCCAGAACACTTTAGCGGTTAGCATTAGCAGCGTGCAAAGACTCCAACACAAAAGAACAAGATGTGTGCTGATGCTCAGTTAAGTCAGGGATAAGGTAGGAAATACTGGTTTATTTGTGTGTGTGTGTGTGTGTGTGTGTGTGTGTGTGTGTGCTTTACTTTTGCCGTTTAAGAGTTAAAGAGCTTGGAATTCATTTTTGTATTGTTTGACACCACCTACATGCTGAAAATAAATTCATGTTTACTATATTTTACAGTCACAAGCACGGCTGTAAGGCCTTTCAGCTCAGCTACCTGAGGCCAGGCTGGGTGTTCCGTGACGATTCTGCCAGCGACATCTCTAGCGCTTGCTGGAGGGCTTGCTCCTCAGTCTGTGGCCCGGAAAAGACAAACGCACTGCATTATTTATAGCCATTTTCAGTTTCTGCGCTACCATTTCATAAGTAGCATTCGTTAAATATTTAAGACAGAATGAATATCTTACCAGTCCAGCCTGATAGGAGGCTGATGGAGGTATTACATTCTGTGCTGGAGGGGGCACCACAAAAGGGACTGGGGTCCTCTGTACGCTACTGAAATGGAACACTAAATATTAAACTATAGTCGTAAATACAACCAAACGTCACTGAGCGGAGTATTTAAATCGACATGTTCACCATTTAACAGTATGGCCATACAATTATTTTGATCAAACTATGTCTATACATACATACATACATACATACATACATACATACATACACATACATGCACATACATGCACATACAGATACATACATGCACATACAGATACATACATGCACATACAGATACATACATGCACATATGTATCAACTCCATCATCATTCATTATTTCTGAGAATAGTACAGTGCAGTGACAAGTTTTCAAATGACTACCAAATGACACTGTAATATTAAAAAATGTTGGCATATCATCCACTAATACATAGTACGAAAAAAAACAAAAAACAACTCACCTACTGCTCAGAGGACGGGCAGTCCCACCCAGTCCATTAGAGACACTTCTGGAGCTCTCTTTACTGGAAGAGGCTGCAGTGTTACTGCTGGAAGCACCCTGAACTCTCATTAAAGCAGCACGTCTTTTAAATAAAAAAAAAAGAAAGAAAGCAAGCAAGCATTAACACACACTTCCATTCTATTAAGCTTCACTAGACAATGTCAGGACAGACAACACTTACCCGGATTTGGAGACTGGTTTGCCATCAGTCTTACAGTCGTGGTCAAGTGGATGTCTGTGCTTGAGACAGTAGTTAAGGTGGCACTGGTCGCACGTCACACGAATCATCTCCTTCTGCTTGCAGCCTCCTTTGGAGCACTTATTTGTAAATATCTTTGGCAAAACAGAAAACAAAGTTCACTTAGTAATTCAAGCCACCAAGACACAGACATCTTATTATTTAATATTTTTACCTTTCTTTTCCTCTGTGCAGGATCTGATTTGCAGTCACGGTCTATGTGCTCCCCAACTTTGATATCCGGCATTTCTCCTCTTTTAATCGGGACGGGAGTGTTACACAGTGGACATACTGGGACCTGGACATCCTGAGCACAAATGAATAAATAGAATAAATAAAACAAAATGAAAGAAAAAAGTCTGCTGTACTATTGCCTAGATGGAACCCAGTTTGAGATGCCTGCAGTAAATCTACAAGGAGCTACATTGGCTTCTGTAGCGTTTTTCCATTCCATAGTTCTCAATACAAACATCATTGAGATTAAAGCATTCATCAGATCTGTCCTGTTAGAAAAAAATTATGATTATGGGCTACTTTAAATATTTTATTTCCCAACACTGTACAATTCCACAGCTAATACCTGTACAACTGCTGGGTCTGTCAGCTTTCAGGCCCACTAGTTTACTCTATTAGGTCTGCATAAAAATATAAAATAACTTCTTATTTTAACTCTTGATTTAACCAGTTTAAGAATTTTATTTTCAGGGTAGAAAGTAAGAATATGTACATTAAACATCAGGACCTGGACATCCTGAACACCCAAAAAAACAAACACCCAAAGTAATTGATTATACAGACCAGACCATTATTAACATTGGCAGATCAAATCTAAATACCTTTTTATATGAGGAAGTACACTTGTGACTTGCATACGTTATGTGGTCTTTGCAGAAAATTCCTTCACAAGCATCACATCTCATGGGCAGAAAGTCTGTACCGTAATTAGGTCAAATGTAAAAGAAAAAAACAGAAACAAAGAGAAACAGAATGCTTTTATTAGCATCACATGCAATTTGGATATTAACCATGCCTCTACAGCCTTTACAATTAATTACACACACAAAAAAAAACCGAGTAAAAACAGAAAACCATTAAACTCACCCAGCCGCTTGCAGGACTTTTCTGAGCAATGCTCCCCTAGGTCTGGAAACTCCATGGCACTACGGTGAAAAGTGTTCGCCTTCACACTAACATTAAAACAAATCAAAACCTCTCAGCCAAAACCTTTCACATGTATGAAAACAGGTTGAAAAAACTAAACAATTGGTGGATGCACAAGCCAGTGAAATATTTTTGTCTTGCCAATGGAAAAACATGTCATTTCAATAAAACCATTACGTCCCTGGTTTCTTTCTTTTCCTGGGTTCTTTATAGTTAACTGTGATGTTACTAAAAAATCAGTAAAGACGAACCGCAGTCGCTTTTCTGGAAGTGTGTATTCTACTGGTTCCTAGAACAACACAGTTCAGCCAGAACAAAGTTACGTCAGCTTAGTAAGACTTTAAGCACAGAAAACCATTACTATTTAATAATTTAGTTATTTTAAGTACAATTGTATATCATTCCATGACCCAATTTAGAAAATAGGATAATGTTACAATTTAACATGTTTAAAAACATTCAGTACCTAAATTATTAAATACTATCAAATTTAAAAGACAAATAACCACAAGAAAAAGCTTTAAAAGTTAACTTAAGTACAATTTAAGTTTACACAGATATATTTGGAAAATACGATAATGACGTTTATCACTGTTAAACAATGTTTATTACACATTTATCATTTGTTTATCTGTTTCAAAATATTAGTTAGTATTCAGTACCAAGCTAACTTATTAAATACCATCAAGATTAAAAAGCAGATAACCAAATACAATTAGGTACAATTTTATCCCATTTTGTACAACGACACTCAGATATTTTTGGTAAATATAATGATCATTGTTACATGACCCATATTATACTTCCACATGTGTATAATCTGGATAAAAGCTTTCATTCGCATTCAGTACCAGACTCTATTAAATTCTATCAAAATGTAAAGGCAAATAGCCAAATAAAAACATCTTTGGGAAAGGTGGGGCACTAGTGCTGAATCATGCAGGAAAAGCTAGCTAAGAGCAGAACAACTTGTATCTGAAACTGCCTGTAAATATTTAATGGCTCTAGACATACGTAAAATGCTGTGTTGTAATATTACCTGTTGTTTTAATATTTACATCATAAACCCAGAACAGACAGAAGCCGTCAGGCTCCTGTCTGTTGTCATTGTTGTTGTTAGCTGACTGTCTTGCTACTGAGAAACAGTTGAATCCTTTGTACAAAAACCCGAACAGCCACGAAACACACATTTTTCAACAAAATACCCGCCTGACAACGTCCAGGGGAGAAGATAACTCGACCTGAACCAAGGCCCTGAGAGAAAGGGGAGCTAGCCTTTAGCTACGAGGCGAAATATAAACACAAGAGATATTTCTAGAAACGAGGTCTTTATAAACGCGCTGTGACAGAAGTAAAGGTTTTCCTCACCGGCGAAGCAGTTAACCCTCGGTCTGGTCTCTGTGTGACAGCGATCTGAATGAACACCGAGGGCGGATTTATTTATCAAGACTGGGGTTTACAGTCACCTGAGTCAGAGCCGCGAGACAACCACCACCACCCTCTTGGCTTCAATATAAAAGTAGCCAGCATCAATAAGTAAATAAAAATTAATCATAATAATAATAATAGTAACAATAATAATAATAGTAGTAACAATAATAATAATAATAATAATAATAATAAAGTATGTGTGTGTACTGTAAATAGTTAGATAGGATGGTTAGATCTAGAACATACAACATACAGTTTAAAGAAAAATCTAATGTACACAATTTGCAATGTTGAGATATGAACAAAAGTATTGGGACGCCTGATCATTAGACCAACAGAGTGGGAGGCTCAGGTTTGATTCTCGGCCAATGCACAGCCTTCGCTTTTGAAAAAAAAAGAGAAGAATTTGACGGCATGTTGTACTTATATAATTATGCCTGTGAAAAATAACGAATCTTGAATAAATGGGGTTGATGTCAGGGTTCTGTGCGGCCCCTTCAGGTTCTCCCACACCGAACTCATCAGAGTCATGCTGGTTAGTTTTCATAAAACCATTCAGCAGCGGCAGAAATCTAATCATATACTGCACCCCAGTGCAGTTCCAGGGTGTCATTGTCCGTCCAATTAAAAGTGTAATGCAAAAGACACGGGCTAATACTAAAAGCAACACCCACTTCTGTGTTTAAACATGCCTCTCAGCCTAAAATAACACATCTAAAAACTTACAAAATATACCTTTACATACGCTGTATACAGAGAAACACTGATCAACATCTAGGCAAAAATATGTACTGATAAAACTGACAAAGATGAAAAAGTCATAAAATAATAAAATGTTTTATTTAATATGTTCAAACTGGAGAGTATTTTTCAGAAATGCAGTGATGGTTTATGTCTTCTGTTGATAAAATAATCAGTGAAGGTCAAGGTTGCAATTTAGGATTTATTTTTATGTATTTGACTTTAATGATAAAAAATAAACATCACAGTTAAACAGTAAATTGAAAGACCTTTAGTATGAAAATTGGCCTGAACGTTATGAAACAGCGCCACAATGTCTGACTTCATCACTCCACCCGACCCAGAGCTGAGACTGCGTCATCAGGACGAGCCTGGAGCCTTCCAGAAAAGACCTACAGACGTCACGAGACAGTGACGCAGCGCTTTTAGTCATTTCTATAAATACACACAAAATATTAAATTAAAAGTTACCTATACACACATATATATATATATGTGTGTATGTATGTATGTATGTATATATATATATTTGAATGTAAAATCTACTATTCACCGTATTTCTTTTAAAAGATACTTGTTAATCACTGATGACAGAGTCACTTCTTGTTGATGGTTTATTGTGGTGTTTATAGAGTCTAAAGATGCATTCATTTATGTCCTTTATAGCGGATATTTTGTTTACCTGTATGTACCTTTTGTTTACCAAGCCCTATAGTGTTCTGTAGAGGACATCCTGGGCTTTCCAGAGATGTATAATGTGAGGGGTTTGCATGCTGGGAACAAGTACTGCAATGGCAAGACATACATGCGGTGCACCAAATGCAAGATGTTCCTCTGCATAACCAAAAAGAAAACATTCTTCCAGGACTATCATAGTTATGTTCTATGACTGTTGAACTAAATACATGATTTGTTGTCCTAGCAAGCAACAAGCAACAGAAGAGTGATACAGAATGTTGTTGTTTTGATCAAATTGAATGTGTTCTTGGATTAAAATAACTTTTTTCTATTTTCACACGGAAATCGTCCTGTGGTCCTCTACAGTGACCGTGCTGGGAAATTAAAATAAAAAATATATTCAAAGAATTAAATTGTATGGTGAAATAGATAAGAAATCACACAAAAAGGAAACTGTACGACACATTTTTCTGCGGTTCTCAGGAGGATACAACTGTTTAAGAGAACACACACATCTGGAAGGATTTGTTCATGTTCCTGAGTGGCGTTCTCAGTTTAATTGAATCAGAAGGTTGATTAGCTGGAGCAGTTGTTGAAAGGAACTCTACCTTGTGGAAAGGGTAAAGATAACATTTGGCAGATATAAACTTTTATTTTTTATTTTTCAAATAAAAAATAATTTTTTTTTTACTTTTTATTTTTACTTTTATTGACATTTACATAATATAAATTTTTTTATTACTACCTGAATACATTTTACATTTTACATTTTACAGAACTGTACATCTAAAAGATATTATACAGGAAGTAAAACATGAAGAGAAAATGTTGATGGTGGCTATGGCCTGCCTTTTTTATTTTGAGCTATAGATACAGGTCGGCGCAGTACAGGCCTACCAAATGAAATTCGGAAAGAATAGTGTCTGGCTGAAATTTGTTTTGTGTCAGTGCAGTCATTGTATCATCTCCAGTCAAACTCATTACTGTCCCCATAAAGCTCCACCTTATTATCTCAGTCCTCCAATCACTGCTGAGCAACCATAGCTGTCTGCTGTTACCTCAAGCCTGCAGTTTGTTATGAGTGCACCCAGTGTTTAAAGGTCCAGTTGTGATTAATAAATCTACCTGGGAGCCTGTAAATGTGAGATCACTTTCCAGAGCCAAAAATAAAAAAGTAGTCACCAGAGGTCTGTGAATTTGTTACTGCCAATATTATTTTACTACAAGAGCAACAATGGGCACTATGTCAAAGCAACCATCTAAAGAAATGCAAGACAAATGGACCATGTTTTCATGCAAGCAGTGGTAGTATGCTTTCGCGAAGGATGATTATATATTTTAATATTGATTTTATATTTTTCTGTTGCTTTTTTCTCATTTGTGCATCTCAGCTGTCTGACTTTAACACGGCTATTGTCATAATTGAAAGCATTATAAGTAGGGTGTAATTATTTTGTTCATTATGATGTGACAAGAACAGATCTCCCAAAAAGTTCCACTTTTACTTCATCAGTCCACAGAACATTATTAGAAAGGGGTCATCATGTTTTTTTGTGTCTTTGCTTTAGTGTCCTGTCGATACCATTTTAGTTGAGCAAGCACAGCCTACAGATCCTTAAATTTACATTCACATTCACAGCGTTTAGCAGACGCTAAGAGACTTCAATTCCCTGTCTACAGGGGACAATCTCTCTGGAGAAACTGGGGTTAAGGGTCTTGCTCAGGTACCCAGTGGTGGTATGCTGAAGGTAGGATTCGAAGCCATGACCTCTTGGTCCAGAGACATATGTCAGCCGTGGATGCACCCACTGTATTTGATATTTTAAAGGGATGTCCGAATACTTTTGGAAATACATATTCCTAATAAGAAAGTTTCAAACCCTGAAAACCACTAGCTGTTCCTGACTGAAGATTTTATATAAGCAAGCCAGAAACACGCTGACAAAAGGCTCAAAGTGACTAAAAAATTATTAACAAAATTATTCCTCTGCATTTAATCCATTGACCAAGTGAAGCAGCAGGCCTTGCTCAGGGTACCTCAGAGTTGCCTAGTGGTCTTGGGAATCAAACCCACCACTTCCTGGTCACAGAGCAAAAGCTCTAACCACTAGGCCACCAGCTTGTAGATTGTACATTATTGTATATTATATTGATTAGTATATTGTTCATTGTGTCTTTTACATATTGTTGTGTTTCATACTGTTGTGTTTGAGAGACACCATCGGTATCAAATTCCTTGTATGTGTTCGATCACATACTTAAACTTATACTGTAAGGCCTGGTTCACACGGACGTCTGAACCAGGCGTTTTTCTGGCGTTCGTGTCTCCAGGTGAGCGCCTATTGAACGGCGCCCGTTTTTCTGCTCATTGAAGCAAATCAAAGCGTCCACACGAGCGTTCAGCCCCGGCGTTCGGATGGCGTCAAAATAATACACGAAACTACAGATTGGGCGTCAGGCTGGCGTTCGACTGGCGTGTGACGCCGTTTCACTCCAATCTGACGCCCAATCTGTAGTTTCGTGTATTATTTTGACGTCGATATTATTTTGACGTCTGTAGTTTCGTGTACTTGCTGACGTCGATCAAGCGTCGCTACCAAAGGCCACAAAAACGTTCAGAGCGCGTTCATTTCGAACGTCCGTGTGGACGAGGCCTAATTCTGATTGTTTTAACTACCTTGCACAATACAGTCTCAACCATTAGATGGCAGCATTTCTTTCTATGCCAATATGTAGTCTCTGTGGTCATTATCATCCATTTCTCAGAAAAAAATAAATGTCTATTCCGGGGATTTCGTATTTTCCATGTAGTAATACAGGGCATGCCATTGTCTAGTATATAGCATAAAACTAGGGACAACGTACACATTAACCACTGTTAGCTCAATTAAAACTGATAGACCATGCTCATTGTCATTTGATGGAATACCTCCAGTATATTTTATCTCGGAATAGGTAGAGTTAATTCAAAAAGAGAATGATATAGACTGAGAGGCTGTAGTCTCAGGATAGTACTCAGGATAGAACATTTCTCTAGAGCAAAGTGAAGTTATGGGACTGGAGTTGAAAATGCTGCTGTAGACCACTAGCAGGTAAAATGGACTCAGATACAAATGCAAAACAAGACAGGCAGAACATGTGAACACAGAGAAGTTCATTTGGCTTTTGTGACTTTACAGGTGAATTGGTACTGAATTCTTAGGGGAAATTTTGTTAGGAATTTTTGGTGGTCCTGGTTTTGAGTATGTATAGATAATGACTATCACTGTGTGTTGCTGAAGTCCTAGAATCTTGGAAATGGCTTTGTAATTCGTACCAGACTAACATATTCCAACATTTCTTTCTCATCTCTTCCAGAATTTGTAGTAACTTCTGGAATAGGTAACACTGGAATTTATGGCCAAAATTATGACTAAATGAAATGAATTAAAAAAATAATAAAATAATAATATTCTTATTATTATTATTATTATTATTATTATTGTTATTGTTATTATTAATAATAATAATAATAATAATAATAATAATAATAATAATAATAATAAAAAGAAGAAGAAGAAGAGGAAAAAGAAGAAGGAAAAGAATAACAATAGCTCTCTATAATTCAATTTTCATAGACTATTAAAACATCCTGACAAATCATGGTCAGTTTCCTCAAACATCTGCCTCTTTCATTGAATAAATATCACTTGAGGACCATCACATATTAAATCAACTCTAAAAAGCACAATATTTAAGTGTTTTAGACCACACACACTTAAAACTGTGACCTGCATGGCAAATAGAATGTATAATGTTATGCATCATTTATGGATGCAGGTTTGAGCAAAGTCATAGATCAACATCAGGAAATATATATGCCTCCTTTTTAACACCACTGAGATTTTTTATATACATAGCAAACTGGCACTCGGAAATGGGTGTACTTTTTAAAACCATAACCTCTCTGCCACAACATCTCATTTACATATCTTAAAACACATGCATGCACACATAAATGTTGAGAAATGTTAATTAGAACATATATGCAAACTTCTTTTGGTTTCATATATTTTAATGCACACACAATTTGTTTGTAAACATATTCAAGATTTTTGGCATATGTAACCATATATAATCCCCAAAATCAAATGGTCAAAAACAGTTGGTCTTGAACAGGTTAGTCTAGAACATATGTCTTGATAACATATAAATATATAGACATGGCGCACCCACACACAAAAGCATTTAAAGTTTTCATAATAATAATTCAGGAATTATTACATAAAAATAACTTGTCATTTTATATACTGTACAACTTAAAACACGTTTTATTCACGTTTCATTAACTGTTTAAACAGAGAACTTATTAGAAGCTAAATTATATACCAATTTACTTTATTTTTTCAAGTGATCAGCCCTGAGATTTTATCATCACTTCTGATGAATTCTAAACATTCATTTTATTATTCAGTCTGCTGCTCAGCTTTCATCTACAGCTCCATTCACCATTCTCATTTTGGAGCCATCTAAATTTCTTATGGTTATACATTGTTTGCATTTCCTAATAATTATATTAAATTTGATTTATCTAAAACAAATGGTTTCAATTGGTAAAAACACCAAATTAAGACAAAAAATGCAATGTGTCTATGCACTTGCGCCACAACAATGCCAGATAAATTTTAGTCCTCCGAGTTACAAACAATGTAATTATACCCTCAAATGTGTAACGTAAACATTAAGGTCCTTTTTTGAGGGACCATGATACATATTTGAGAAGTGACATGGTCCCTCAATGGAGGACCTTAAGAACGATGTTAAAACTACTTTCACAGTGGATATCTTTTCATAGCTTTAGTTTTCAAAATAAAATAAAAAGCCTTGTGTGGAGAGGGTCAATAATATATATAAAAATATATATAACTGCAGTGGAATATGCTGAAATTATGCAATTATTACATGTTGTGCATGTATAGTGTCAATAAAGATATCTTGTTTCTTGTATGTTCCGTAACTAAAGGCCATAAAGGGTACCACTTTGAGGACACCACCTAGTGACCCTGAAATGTGCCAGTATATCTGTGCAAATGCATACAGAGTATTCAGTGTGCGCACACACACACACACACACAAAGAAAAAAAGGAAATATGATTTAGACGAGAGGAGGTTGGGCAGTGTGTAACAGTGCAGAGTCATGCTGATGGAGGCCGCGGGGGGAGAGATCACATTAGAGTTCATCTCTGATTCCTGTCTGCTTCAGGAGCACCTGGCTCATAAGCTGCTAATTCTGCTGCCAGATGGCACCTCTCACTGAACACCTGCTTCATCATTGGAATTCCTTTACCTCGCTCACACTGCTTGAATAGTAAAATGATTGTAATAATTTCATATCCCCCATTACACCCCCACCCCACACACACATATACACACACACAGACACACACCACCAGCGCCGTCAAAGCAAACATTTACGCTTACAAATTTGCTGTGGCTTTGTGCCAATATGTCTACGCCTCACTCACCCCTCTGTTTCTCTGCTTTGTAACAGTGTCTGTCAAACAGTGTCAGAAAGCCCTTTTCTGTTGTTTAGAGGCCACTCATCGTCTTTTCTCGCTTCACCAGTGGAGGGTGGATGTCCCCAGGTGACTCCCGTTTTTCTACGTCCTCTTTTTGTTTTTATATTGTGACATGTGTGCGTCTTGTGCAAAACAAATGTACGTTCACTTCACACATTCTAAACTTCAGGGGTTTAACACTGAATCATAAGCACACTTTGAACACACACCACTGTGAATTCACATACACTCATAGGTGTGGAATATGCAAAGCTTTAGGGAGGCATGTAGAGAGAAAGTTAACAGCACTGAGGCCTTTCTGGGCTCCTGGTGAGGTGTAGTTTTGCTGAAGCTGATGTTATTTTAACCTAAGCTCAATATGACATGTGTGTAGCATTGGGACAGTTACTATGGACAGTAGATTTCACACATTTCCCATGTGCTTAGCAAAAAATATATTATTATGTTGAAACATTCTTATAATATACAATATCAGTAATATATAATAATACACAGGTGCATGATCAGTGCATTTTCTATTAGTATTTTAAATTAATTGCTTTATCTGTTTGCCCCTAAATTCAGGGAATTTTGTTAATATTTCTCTGTGGTAATAGCGTGATATGCAGCAGAAGTTATGCTGAAAAATTCTGGAGAGCTCCTTTAAGAGCATATATATTAATAAGCAGTGTTAGCAAACCATATGGAGTTTAAAAGTACTCAGGTATGATTTGATCGTGCATTTAACTTTATCATTATTTTTTTAGTAATCAGGAAAAACACTTTCCTTATGCTTCCCAATCATTTGCATTTAAGCATCCACCTCTCTGCCAAGTCATAAAGGGACCATTGCATGACAACTCCAAAAGTAGTATGGCCAGTCGGAGCTCAGCAGCAATTTCACTTCTTTGTTTCTTCTGTCTTTACAATCAGCTGGGTGGAACCAGAAATGTAAGACAGACAGTGTTGTCTGAACTGGATGGTAATTACCATCACGACAAATTGGAGGGAAGAAATCCAACTTATTTTCTATTATGAGATAGTATTATTCTTGGTTAATAATCCCTTTATGCATGATTGAATTTTGATCGAATGGGTGCATGATAATTGTGCCTAATAAACCATTCCATCTGAAGGCTTGATGTGCTTTTCCGATTGGCCACATTGGTAATTCGTATTCAAAGCAAGGCATGAAAATAAACACTGTTTTTCAAAATTGATGCTTACATGTATAGGGATATGTAAGGCTTCTTTAAGAGATTAGGAAGTGACCTATATATCTGTGTGTGTGTGTGTGTGTGTAGGCAGAAAAATTGAGATAGGTAAATACGGAGATAGATGGATAGGTTGATGGATGGATGGACGGATGGATAGATAGATAGATAAATAGATTTACCTCATCGTTAAAATATATAACCATCTGTTTCTGTATGAACATGAAAAAGGTAAACAAAACACTGCACAGACCTTCAGAGATTGATACTGATGATGTAACCATAAGGTGTCTTGGGGTGGCAAACTTGTTACTTTACTCGATTAGTAGTGACCAACAGTTCAGCTGTTGAGCCGCTGAGAGGAAATAACAGAGCTCAGAAGATCTTATCTCAGCTTGTGGGCACCACAGTTATTCAAAAGATTAGGAAGCAAGTGAGCAGAGACGCATGTGGCCGCGTGATGGCGCCCATCTTCAAGCTGAAGTACAGAGAAAGTACCGTTTGCGCTGACGGCGCAAACAACTTACTGGCGCTATTCTGGTTGTGACTGCGCATGCGCACGGCGCACTTTCCAGATCGCGAGTTCAGTCCGTCAGCTGTCTGGAAGATTAAACAGCACCCTTTAAACGACTGTACATGTCTAATAAGCGGTCAGGTCTGGAGCAACACTTTGCTGATGATGTTAACGCCAGTACACGAAAAGTGAAAGGCGTCCCAGTTTAGCTCAGGAAGAAAGATCAGCGCGTGTGATTCATTAAGAGGACGTCTCGCTAATTAGCGCTAAGTTAACCTGATTTCTCTTAATTAAAACATCTTTTCCCGTTTACGATGTGGATAGAAGCAGATCTCCTGGGTTTTGAAATGTCTACAGCAGCAGATGGCCTGGCTGTGGATCATAGTTAACACTCTCTCCCTCTTTCACATCCCCGCACCCCGACCTGAGCAGAGATTAACGGACAGACAGCTCTTCGCACAAAAGCGACATTTAAGAGCTCCTGGTCCCGCTGGCTATGAGCGTGTTCTCCGTACAGGGTGGGCTCTGCTGATAGGTCCTCTTTCCAAAAGTCCCTCTGCATGAAGGATGTAGGGAAGAAGGCCTGTGCGCGTGTGCGTGAGGTGTTTAGGGGACTTTTAACAAGAAAGTGAAGAGATTGAGTTCCTGCCCGACCTCATATCAACACTTGCAGCCTTCACACAGAGCACATACACCCGAACCAGACCAGGTTAATCTGAGACTGGCAAGTGGAGGTCTGGCGTAAATGTGCAACACACACAGACACAGATGAACACACCTATGCACACTTATATGCATACAGTCCTTGTGTGACACACATTTACGTACACAGTGACAGTGAAAACACACACGCGCAGTCAAAAATTCTTACAAGTATGCACATAATCATACCCATATAGACTACTACGTTTGTGTAAGCACACAGCGGCAGACACACAGACATTCCTCGTGTGACACACATTTGTCCACACAATGACAGTGATAACACACACACAAACACACTATCAAAATAACTTTTCTTAACCCCCCTTATAAACACAGTAGACACTGGCACAATGTCCCCCTTTTTCCTCGCACCCCCCTTTCTCTACATTCCCCAACACTCCTCCACTCCTGTACTCCTCTTTTCCTCTGAGTGAGGGGGCACACACACACTCTCCTCCTCTCTCCTCTCCGTTGTGTTTCATTAACACGCTCAAGTTGAATAATAAGCAACGCGTCCAAAGCGCGCACCCTTCATCCGCACAGCTGTAATTAACAGGGCAAAAAAGCAGAGAGAGAGAGGGAGAGTGAGAGAAAATGCAAATGATTCCGCACAAAAGGCTTCTCACAAATTGGCGTCACCATTTCTCAAATTATATCATTACTATATTTTGAAAATGTTAATCTGTTGAGCGGATTTCCCGCGGGAGTTGAGTAAATTAGTTCTATTTCGGAGGCGCGCTGCAAAGACGAGCACCTCCGATTTGCTGATTACAATTCGCCTCCCCAGTTTGCGCTCCTTCAAGCATTGATAATTTTCGGCATATTAAGCACGTTTTAGCAAAAGGTGATAAGTCAGTTTTAATTGAAATGAAATTATTATTCTAATGGAAGTTTGGTTATTATTATTAGGAGGCAGCACTCATTTTAGACCCCCCCCCCCACCATCACCACCACCACCACCACCACCACCTTTTTTTAATACATAAACGCGGTGAGTTAAAAAAAAGAAAGATTTTGAAGGGCATTAGGGTGTCAGGATTGAATGAGGTAATTTGAAGGGAATTACTTTCCCTTCTATCAGAACTGAAGTGAATTAAAAGTCCAAATCAATCGCCTTCACTTCTCCATTCTACTTTGACAGCGGCACAATTACAGATAATTAGATGGAGGAAACTTTTAATTGTGGGGATTAAGAAGGGGGAAAGAAATTTTTCAGGATCAGAGAAGAGGAGGAAGGGAGGAGAAAAGGGAGGGGGGGGGCATTTTTGGGAGTGTTTCTCGCCTGCTCCAAATCGAATCAAAAGGCTTTTTTGGGGCGGCTTCAGACTGCGACTCTTTAATTGGCGGCGCATCTCGTACATCGTTCGCAACAATTAATTTGTATTTAATTCTATAATTATCATCAAATCGAATAACGTGCAACTTAATTTAGATGGTTAAAAATTAACGTGCGTGAAGTTAATTGAGTAATTAAACCCCTCTACTGCCGCCTATTAATTTGCTAGCCTAATTAAAAATGAATTTGATTTTTGTGTGTGTGCATGTGTGTGTGTGTGTGCGCGCGCGCGTGTGTGTGTATGTGTGTGCGTGTGTGTGAATGTTGGTAATGTGGGCATCAGTGTTGCATGGGCGCTTTTGATTAGTTTGTTTGCTTGAATGGGACATCTGAACACCTGCTGTTAATTGGGTCAGGGATGCTGCTTGCCTGAATAATCCTTGTTGGGAGGTTTGGGTATGACGGGGTCTACATAGGCTGGGCCATAACCAGGTATCACAACGTCTCTGGCTAAGAAGAAGATCTATATATAGGGCTGAAAGCATCGATGGGATTTTGTTGGGGAGAGAGGTTGTCTCCAACCCAGCCCACCATTTCCTGGGAAAAGTTTAAATAAAGATATGGACTCTGAACTCCACACTGTTGATTGTAGAGGCCAAAGTAGGCCCGGTTATTCAAAAATGGCACAACTACTGGCTGAACGGTACTCAAACTAATTGCAATTTTAAGTTAATGGCAGGTGAGTTGAGGACAAAAGGTTGTACCTCTTACAAATAAATGTGCTCCTTTAAAGTGATCCAAAATTCCTTGAAAAGCCTTTTAATGGGTGGTTAAAACCTTATTAATTACGTATTAATAACATACATAGTGTGAAATAACATACATAGTGTGAAAAAAACATTTTTAAAAGTTTGATATAAAAGTTCTGTACCAACCAAAGTTTTGTTTCTAGTGTCATCAGAAGCAAGAACTTTTTCAGTTTTAATACCGTTGGCCATCAGAACCAGTGGTGAGAGCTACTGCTGCACTGTACATATGTTTTGCTGTCCAACAAAGCTTCAGTTTGGTGTTTGTGGCCATCTTTTTCTAAAAGTGAAGCGTGAAATCTCCTGATCCCATTGTAAAGGCGAGTTGTAGATAAAAAAAAGAAAAGAAAAAAAACCTCAAGGATTCAAGCAGGAGGCAAACAAGACGGGCCAACAACGGCCCTGAATGCAAGCCTTGTTCGTCTTATTATCGGGTTAATTAAAGCCAGGATCTGACAATGTCACTCGGTTGTAGAAAAACGGATTTAAACGCGGCGTCTCCCGGGAGCGTGTGTCAAGGGCTGCGCGTGAGCCAGGGACCGTCGACGAGCAATTATTGAAATTTGATGTTCAAAAAAGAAAGAAAGAAAGAAAGAAAGAGAGAAGGGGAGAGGGGCATATGAATAAATGGACTGATTCATCGTTGTGTAGGCTGCCTTAAGATAAAATAAGTTTCTAGGCACAAAAGAGAGGAGGCCGCTTTAAAAGATCTCTGACTACTGAAGGCAGTTTAAGGACAGAAAAAAGAAGGGGTGGGGTGTAAAAAAGAAACCGGGATAAGGGCCATTTTTAAAGGGTTCATTAAAATGTACACATTGAAATGCAGAAGGGTTGCTATTTGGGCTGGAGGTCAAGAGACGAACGGATTATATACTTCCTCATAATAATATTAATTAAACAATTTGCATGCTAATAAGGTAACAATTATCAGGGCCTCTGTTGAAGGATTCGGGTTATTACAACACGCCAATCCGGGTGCCAAGGGTCAGGGAGTGAGTGGGGAGCGAAATTTCAGCTCAGATTAACATTGTGACAGCTCCAGACATTGGCTAAATAAAGTCGAATTAATTCCCTGTAATGAGAGGGGGAGACGGAATCTGCTTAAAGTGGAAGGACTGATGATCATTCTCTATTCACAAACACGGCTCTCTCGCCTAAATGGAATGGAAACGAGGGTCTATGATGGGCCTCGAGTAGATCCAACATGAAACATAAAGTCAGCCATAAAGTTGGAGAATGACCCAGAATGCAGCAGAGGGCTCCGGGGGCACGTTTTCTGGATGTTATGTTTTGTGTTGCTTGTTGTAGATGCCAAAAAGCCAAATGAAAAGAAGTTTGATGATAAGTGGAATAAGTTGTGAACTATTTTCCCTTTATGTATGTTTTCCATCATCAATTTCTTGCCGTTGGACAAAATTATAATGGTAGTCTGTAAAAACGTATACAATTTTTTTTTAATTCAATCAAATCATACCATTTTGCCCCACAACACTCATATAAATATGATCAACTTCATTAATCTAAAATGCATCTGGTGGATTCTGTCCGTGAATGACCCATACAATATTTTGTAGCCTGTATTCATAGAATAACACTACATCAAAGAAGCAAACTGACTAGTGGGCATTTCTTATATATTACATTAATTACATATGTAGGCAAGGTCTGGGGAAATACCTCTCATTAGGCCATGTTCAATTTCTCCTTCTTCTCTCTCTCTCTCTCTCTCTCTCTTTTAATTAGTGGCTCGTGTAATTAATAGGTTCATTCATGTCTCGTGCAGAATCGAAAGTGCAGCCCCATCCGTACGTTTAAGCATTGTGTTAATCCATCTTGGCTCGCGCGGGCTCTGGTTTGTAGTTGGGAATTAAATTTGACAGCTCTGTGATGAATGTCTTTCCTGAACCGACCACATGCTCGACCAGCCCGCGCGAACTATCAGCAGCCCTTCAAACCGTTGTCACTTTAGTCAACAGCGAGCTTTGAGGAGCAACTCTTATCTCTACATTGCTCTTACAACGGCGTTTATCGGGTTTTTTTCGCATGTGTGTTTATGTGCGCGCTTCTTTGTCAGAGAGAGAGAGAAAGACAGAGAAAGAGAGGTGAGAGAGAAAGGGGGATTTCCGCCTCTCTTTAGCGTTTTTAAACGGGGAATCAAACCTGATCGCTCTTCCTCTAAAGACCCCCCGTGTGGTCCTGATGTAGTTTTTATCAACCTCCCCCTCTGACCCCCTCCTCCAACCCCCAAAACGCCCCCTTCCCCCCCCCCGTCTTGTTGTGACAGCTCTGATATTGTTTATTGAGGTGGGTGTCAGCTTTAATTAGCAATCGATACGGAAAGCGCTTTTCCACGCCGCGCATGTGACGTCACCGCCGATTAGCGCCTCTCATTGGTCCCCAATTCCCGGAGCCCGGGCTAATTATTGGAAGGCTCGCGCTGATAAAGTAGACCTCATCCCCAGCCCACAGGCCCCCCCACCATCATCACCATCATCACCACCACCACCCCACCATCCAACTGCCGACACCAAACACTAACACCACCACCACTGCCACCCCTCTCCCCACACCATGTCCCCTCCTCGCCGGCTACGCTCGCCGCGTGCTTTTTAAATTCCCATCACCAGCCTCCACACGTCGTCGTTTCCTCTTTGGCCGGGAGATGATGGACAGCAGGATACTGGACCCACCTCACGCGCAGTTCGGAGGCTCCCTCGGTGGGATGGTGAGCTTCCCCTACCACCTGAGCCACCATCCCGTCTACGAGCTGGCCGGACATCAGCTGCAGACGGCCGCCGCCGTCCCTTTCTCCATAGACGGATTACTGAATGGCTCGTGCACCGCGTCCGTGGTCAACTCCAACCCTCTCCTGTCCACGGGCTGCGGGATGAATGGAGACAACCAGCAGTACAAGCTGACAGGTAGGGCTCCATCACACTGCTATTGCTGGAGCTTTTTCCTTTTTTTGTTCCTCCTTGCTTGTCTTTTCTTTGCTCCTCACAAAGGCGTTACACAGCGACACATTTTAGCCTGGAGGAAAACAAAGCGCTTCCTTCACTGTAATTTGTTTACTACAATAAAAAGCAAATATGGTCGCTTCTGGGATGTGCTGTGAACTGGAGAAAATTTTTCATCCGCTATTCTTTTAATAAAAGAGTTGATGGCTTGCTCAAACGTAGCAAAAATTGACTTATAACGTATTATCATTGCATAATGCTGCTGAAATGGGTTAACAAGTATTTATGATTGGATAATAGGTCATGTTGTGATAATTCATATAGATACCAGTTTTTAATACTGTAACTATTGGTGTTATTATTATGGTTCTTATTGTTATTATTAGCTTTGGTAGTAGTATTATTACTATCCATTTTTGTTATTATTATTTATTTTTTAAATCAGCTTTTTACTGGTATTGCTGTTGTTATTGTTGTCAGAAAGTGGGCTGGTATTTTCTCTCTCGCTCTCTCTCCCTCACACACACACACACACACACACACACACACACACACACACACACACACACACACACACACACACACACACACGCAGATCTATGGAACCACACAGAGATCCTCTTCAAGACTTCCACTGCTGCTTAGGCCTGCCCCTGTGTGCTGTTCCTCCTCTGACCTGCCCCGTGCTCTCCTCCTCAGATTCTGGAGATCCAGAGAAGGACAGTCCGGGCTGTAAGAGAAGAAGAACTCGCACCAATTTCACTGGTTGGCAGCTGGAGGAATTAGAGAAGGCTTTTAACGAAAGTCACTATCCAGATGTGTTCATGAGGGAAGCCTTGGCTCTGAGGCTGGATTTGATAGAATCCAGAGTGCAGGTAAAAGCATGGCTACAATTTCTATTCCCCTTCTACTCTGTTGCTGAAATGAAACCGTATAATTACAGTTTGTTCGGTTGCAAATGCTGGATCATCAGCGTTTTCGTGTCATCTCTGCTTTTTGAAAAAAAAGAAAATAAAAAAATAAAAAATCTGTTTTTCCATGGTTTGGAAATTAACCCTGCAGTCAGTGCTGTATTATGTGCCATTAATGCTGGGGGTCCACCTTTTAATGCTGCTACAGGTCTGTCTTTTACTAGGCCTGTCTTTTCCTGACGACAGTGCCAAAACCTAACATGTCACCACAGAGACTGGCAAAAACGACAGCTTAATGAACTGATAGCGCTTAAATGCCAATTTTAAACTCGTTACTGTTTATTTGGTTCTCAGAAACCCGAACATACTTATGATCTGAGTCTTCACCGTTTATTATTTCTTTGTTGTCTTTTTAGGCTTGTTATGATACTGCAGGCCTACAGTAACGTTTGGTCTGATCTTATAAAAAAATATTTTACACATTCATTACTGCTGCAGGACTTTGTCAGTTCTGCTATAATTTCTCGCAAATATTTCCAGAAACTTTGGCTATATTTGGATTTTTTGTCAAGGTTTGGCTTGGAGCTGATGTGAGGGTTTGAGTTGGTACTGATAATGATGCTGAAGTGAGACAGGCCAGCTGTGAAACAGACCATTTCGAATAAAAATACAAAAAGAAGGCACGACCAAATTGCAATTTGCAAACAGATTAGGCATTTTACATTAATTTACCAGTTTATTTAAAACTCTTTGCAACTGCTATATCTGTAACATACAAAGGCCCAACACATGTCAAAAACAGCTGTCTATTATTTTTACTCTTTGTATTTTTATTTTTAGAGCTACATCATATACACTTGACTAGTGTCACTAACGGCTGATTTTGTCCATAATAATTGTATTTTTATTAATATGTGTTTTAATAAATTTTTAACACATTGTTAGACTATGCTGATAATTACTATTATATTGCATTAAATATAATGTGGCCTATATAGACAAGTATATGTGTGGGTTTGAAAGGCCTGAACGCTGAAGCCCCTGTCCGGTTCTCTTGCAGGTTTGGTTTCAGAACCGCAGAGCCAAATGGCGCAAGAAAGAGAACACGAAAAAGGGGCCGGGGCGGCCGGCGCACAACTCCCACCCGACCACATGCAGTGGGGAGCCCATGGACGCGGAGGAGATCGCGCGGCGCGAGCGGGAGAGGCTGGAGAAGAAGAAGCGCAAGCAGGAGCGGCGGCTGCTCCGCGCGCAGGGGAAGCTTGTGCCGTCTGATCTGTTTCACACTCCCGGCTCGGACAGCGACAGCGGTGTGTCTCAGATCACGGACGGCGAGCAGAGTGCGTTGCCCTGTGAATCGAGCCGAAGCCACGCGCGGCCGGCCTGCGAGCCCACGGCGCCCAAACTGCAGGACCAGAGAGACGCGGGCACAGCCGAGCTGGACTCGGCCGACGGCAGCCGCCCGGCCGGTCTGGGTCACGGCACCAAGTCGTCCTCTCTCCAGAAACTCAACCCGTTCAGCGTGGAGAGCCTGCTGGCGGACTCGAGGCCCAGGAGGAAGCCTGGTGTGGACTTCCCGGTGACCCCCGCGCGGCCTTTGATAGGCAAGGGTCATTTTTTGCTCTACCCCATTACCCAGCCGCTCGGCTTCATCGTTCCGCAGACCGCCCTGAAAAGCCCTGGGGCGGGGGAGCCTGAGCACGGCCAAAAAGCTCTGACCGCAGAGTGTGCGGACAATGGCGCACACCTGGGTCACAGAAGCAGCAAAGAATCCTGCAGCACCAGCCCGAAGAGCCAGAGCGCAGAGCTGGCCAGACCGGCGGGGTCACCCCAGTGCAGCCAGGCGAATCCCCTCTCTCCCGGACACAGCGGAGCCTCCAGCCCGCGGGAGAATGAGCACGAGGTCAGCACCCCCGCCTCTCCACAGCCCGCGGACAGAACCGAGCCAGCGGCCCTGTACGACTATCACACCGACCAAGCAGCCACAAACACGGACCCAGACAAGGACTCGGTCGATGTCGATATGGGATAAAAAAAAGTAGAAAAAATATAGGAATGAAAGAAATGGGCAATATTAGCCGTCACTCTTTCGCTCTTTTCGCTCTTTCAAAGCTTAACCGAAGAGGAAAACCCACGAAGACATATCAAAACGCCTCTCTTTTTTCTTTTTATTATTATTATTATTATTATTATTATTATTATTATTATTATTATTATTATTATTATTATGGGCTTGGCATATTATTTATATATGACATATCAAAAGGCCTTCCTGTTTTTATTTTTATCGTCTTTGGTTTCTTAAAAAATATTTTTCTATTACATATCATTGGGCCCTACGTCTTACTTTCTTTTCCTTTTGTTATTTTTCTGTTTTTTTTGTGAATTTATTTATATGTGATAAATTCTTATGTTTATTTTTTCTTTTTTGCAGAGAACATGGTACACCAAAAGCTGGTGTTTTTTTAGTTTATTGTCTTTTCTTTATATTTTTAGTTAACATATTTAAATTCTGATTAAGGAAAAAATATCTGTGTGAACACTCTGTGTATGTGTGTGGTGGGCTAAATGTTTACTGAAAAAAACGTGTGGGAGGGGGGAAAACACACTAGCAGCAGCTCCCTGTATAAGAAACTGTAAAGAAAAACAAGACAAAACCTCAAACGTTGTAAAAAAGTATTAAGATATTTATATATGTAAGGTTTCTTTTTTCATAAATAAATCGATTGTATACAATAACCTCCACGAGTGTACGATCCTACAAAAAGAGCCCTTTTCTATTGTGGGGCATAGGTAGCCCCCTTTTTCTCTTAAAACCCCGTGTTGTATTTGGTGTATTGCTTTAACAAATTTATTCATCTATAAGCCCCGCTGAAATGAGGTTACGAGCCGGAGGCGAAAAGACCCGTTCGACTCCTGCAGAGTTTTGATATGAAAGTAATTATTTTCCCGGTGGCTACTGCAGGGATTCAGTTTATTTTAGCCCGGAGGGTTATAATACATTACCGATTTCTAGTGATAGGAAATCACATAAACTTCCAAGAATAATAGAATTAGCATGAAAGGCTGGGGTGTCAAATTGAAATAGGAAAATAATAGCCCCGGCAGCTGGGAGTGTGTTTGCGCATATTGGAGAGGAGATGGGAATTCGTGGGGCGGAATTTTCATGAGCTTTTCACTTTGTCAGGGCCCTTGTAGTCGGCTATATTAAGATAGATGTTCGATGATATCCCTCATTGTTCTGTCGCTTATATTGATGTTCCTGCGTTATCAGCCTATTGATCACGCGTCGCCTGGAATGGGACGCGCCTATTTACAATAGCAGAGCGCATTTGTTCTAATAGGGGGCTGCAGCTCCCGAGGGGCGCTGTGGGGGCTCCCGCACATCTGCGCCTTGGCAATATTAGCTATGCTGACCAGTTCCATAAAACCAAGATTGGATAGGAGAGACCCCCCCACCTTCGCCTCTACAAAAATTAAAATTAAATAAAATAATAAAATGAGCAATAATTAGAGCACGGTTCAAATGCTTTAAACTACACAGTGGCTGGCAAACGCAATATTCCAAAAAGGCACCCTGTCTGCTGTTTTTCGTTCCCTCTTTTTTTTTTTATCCCCGAGCCCTTTTCTGTCTAAGTCCGATCGTGATTTGCAAATAAATTGGAAATAATCAGAGCTTTTGGGGGCCGTGTCCTTTCACCAAATATTTGCATGCGTCCCGTTAGGCCAATGGGGTTAGCTTTGGAGCAAGAAGGACTTAGCATATGGAGGCAAAGCCAAGCACACCCTACATACAGACAACACACTGGGGTTGGATAATAATAATAATAATAATAATAATAATAATAATAATAATAATAATAATACAGTTTTTGTGTACAGATGCCAAGGCGGTGAATCAATCATTTAATGTCCCAACGACTACAAGCCTAAACAATAATGCCGTTCTATGTGGTTCTGTTCAAGCAATTAGCAGGCCGTCATCTCATTCCCAATCTCAGAGTCGAGCGAGGAATAGATTCATTTCAGTCAATGAACTACCTTTTACGTTGAGGAGGAGGAGTTGGATAAAAAAGCAAGTGTTTGGAAAACGTGAGCAGTCTGGATGTGTCCTTCAATTTACTGCATTCTCTCTCTCTCTCTCTCTCTCTCTCTCTCTCTCTCTCTCTCTCTCTCTCTCTCTCTCTCTCTCTCTCTCT
>JBBJLR010000145.1:8537576-8551273 GCA_037577145.1 Brachypetersius gabonensis
AGATACATTTTTTAAATCTAGATTAATCTCACTGTAATCTTGGAATTAATCTAGATTAATCTAGATTAAAATTTTAATCTATATATATATACATATGAACATGAAGAGATTAAATTATTCATACATTCAATACATTCATTTTATAAAATACAGAAAAACAAATTCGATCAGGGGCAGAAAGTGAGAGTAAAACTGTCTTTAGTATATACCATTCACAACAGTTGTAGCAGTTAACAATTATGCTATTCATTCAATTGTAAAATAGAATGAACAAACAGATAAAAGTTTATGCCCAGTAAAAGACTACATGAAGTAATACTGCTCCATGGACCTAAAACCAAGCAAACTAAAAATCCTTTTTAAATAAAAATATTGTGCTTTTCCAGGAAAAAAAATAATCACTTTTAGGTCTAACATATTAGTGAATAGAGGACGTATTTAATTGTAGACCTTTGTTATGAAAAGAAAGAATAGTCAACTGACATGGTCCAAAGCAAATTAAATGCAAATAAATTAAAGATTTGAAAAAGTCACACACTCTAGGTGGCACTATTTTGAGGACGGTAGCAATATCAGCCACACTGTTGTTTAACGTGGATACAGCCTTTTGCAAAGAAAAAACAACATTTTAAAACTGAATGCACATAAACTGGATAATGGACAATCGTTCTCCCACTGCTTACATAAAGGGCCTACATTACAGAAACAGAAGAATGTAAGAAGGTAACCTTTCAAAACAACCTATTAATTTCCCAGTCAATTTGATTTGTATTTGATTTGAAAACTAGCACATTTCTATGAATGCACCTTTTCAGTCTACAGTAGTTTAGACCCATAATTTCATAATGAAGTTACATATTCTTGCTTTCTAAATGAGACACAATTCATGGCAACCAATCAGAGGTCATATACAAATCACCCCCAGTCAAAACAAAACAATTTTGTTAATTCTTTCTTTTTTAACAGATTTAGAAAACTTCAGCTGTCATTTCCATTGCTTGAAAATATTATAATGTAACATAACCATCTCCTGTTTTTGAAACATCAACCTACACAAACATTGGCTAATAAAGTAGGACAGGGGGTGACACTCTAGCTTGGTCAAATGGATGAGTATTTGGTGAACTGGATTGACTAGCAGACAGTGTTTCCCTTTGGTTGTACTATACTAGGTTTGCCTAGGCTTGACCATTGCTAGTCTTGCTCAATATATCAATAAAAAAGGTTGGGCATAAGAAAAAGTCAATAGCAAGTCCTGTGTAAATAAAAACAGTTGTAATGTCTTTTTGGTTGGAACAGATTGAAGATAGCATCATATGGTGTACTTCAACCTGTTCATGACCAAATCTTAAAATATAGCCTGCTGCCAGCCCCTCTAATTGAATCCAGTCCAGTGAGATCCAAACAGTCCAGTAGAGAGACCTCCGCTCAAATAAAGCTCAGATGCAATAAACATTACAGTCAATAACACTGCAGTTAAAGCTAACCTCTAAAATATATTCTCGCTTTAGTTTGCTACTATGAACATTATTAGTCAACTGCATGGCCGACACTTCCAGTGCTTCAACTTTTAGATGAAAACAGTCTGTGAAATGAAAGATACACAGCAAACCACCTACTGAAACTGACACGGCTAACTCCACATACAGTAAATGCACAACTGTGAGCAGACACTTCAAACTCATTCTCACTTCAGAGCCGATTCATTATCAATTAGAAGTGAAAATGGAGCTGGGTGGGAAAAAGCCTTAGAGGCTCAGCACCTGTATGTTCCTCTCCGGCACTTATGTGGCACAGTGATGGCTAAACCACTCGCCGGTGATTTAGAAAGCGCTGTGTAAACAGGCATTTTGCTCCCCCTGTCTTCCCAGGGACTCTGGGCTCTAGAGGTTAATGAAGTGTGAAGTGTGAAAACTTCTAGAGATGGGATGAGTTAAACAGTGTTTCCAGATGTTAAGGCAACACTGTCCAAATCTATTTGGGCCTGTCAGGCCTTTATAGGTCGCAAATTACTCTAGTTACGGGGGAGATAAATAAGCTCCACTCCGATCATTTGCTGGCATCTTCCCCCCCTAGTCACTGCACTGAGCCTGACAATCTTTAAACACTGTTTTGTAACAGAGTACAATCTAACATCATACCTTATGCAGTTTTCACACCCTAACATAATCAAAACAAATGCTGTTTTCTTTAAAATCATAATCATCGCCATAAACACTGATATTGACCCAATGGTCTAAACAGCCCATAGGGCACAACCGTGTGTACAAATACGAATCTTACTTAATTGTAAATTGAAAAATTGTAGAGAATGGACATAAAACCTTTCATGTACATTTCTTGAGCAATTACGTAACGTATATTGCATTACTCTTGGCAACTTACAATGCATGCCTGTTACAAATACAAACATAAGACTTCAAACACAGTAGCCTGTCGGCTGCTAATCATTCTGCTATATATAGTATTTATAACACAGACGTTATTTAGCTTAAAAGGCCCACATTTCTTTACATTTTTCTTTTATTCAGTTTCTTTACTCAATGTTGTCTCATTTATGTGGTTTTACATATCAAAAACAGTCACAATTCAGTTTCACATGACCATTTTCAAAACTCTCCATGTCCCTTAAAATTAAGCTTTAACAATTGTTACTTCAAGACTGAAATGACTGACTCGTGTTTTCCCTGTATTGTGCCATGATTGAAAGGCAGTCTGGACTGAACACTTTCTGTGTGTATGGGCAGGGCTAAAACGCTACAGGCTGAATGGACAGATACATCTAAATATTGTTGGTTTTCGTGACATCACAAAACCCCTGCTTCTTAATTGATGAGCATAATTTCTATAAATGGATTGTATAGGCTAGTGAACAGCTTATTTCTGACCATTTTAAACAGACTTCATGTACAGCATTAAACTCTTATTTAACAAAGAATACATGTTTACCATGATAGGGACCTTCTAACATAAAGGTCAAGAGGTGAGACACGTAATTTAACCAAAAATGTTGTAAGAATAACAGAACCCTTTTTCATTATGTTTTTTTAATGTTTTTTAAAATGCTCTTTAAAGAAACATAATACATACATATATACATTTTCATATTCATATACTTACATATACACACACAGTACACATAGATATACATATTTAATAGGATCTCTTTATAGATGTTATAGATGATGGAGAGAGGTTATTGAACATTTAAGCATTCATTTGGTGATCTATGGGTGTAATGGCAGTCTTCATGCCATTAGCAGTTCTATTGTTTAGAACATAACAAAAAGAAAATTGCTCAGTTTGATAAGACAGAGAAAGAGACAAGATAAAATATAGTGTCTAAATACATCTAAATAAAAATCTGTAGAAAAACGTCAATATGAAAACACACTACGCCATAAACATAAATGCTGCGTATAAATACTATGAATAGACAACACAGTTAAGTGAAATCTATGACATAGATGGTAGTTAGGAGTATGTTATTGCACTTAGTAGAGCTCAGTAGAAAATAAATAATATTAATATTGCACACGTACGACTATTGCACATAAGATTTTGCACATGGTTCAGCATCCATTTAGAAAAACACAGCTCATGGTAAGACAACTTCACATAAGATATTGCTCGCAGTGATAATGTTCGGGCACCTGATAAGAACATTGCACAGTATTGCACATGGCAAATTACACAACAATAAAGGGAATCACTAAAAAGTAAATGTGTACGTAAGGTGGTCAGATGGTCACAGGAGAGTGTTTTTGGGGTTTTTTTCATGGTTGACATGTTCAACAGGGAACAAGGGTGCTGACAGTTCTTATATATTAATAGACTTGACAAAATTTTACACGAGGCTTCACTAATGGTGTATAATAAGAATGGCGGCTTTACTCACTGTCAACCTGCCACCTGTATCGTGTTGTTTTGATGTCTTTGTCTATATACTTCATTTACTGAGTTACACTGCTGTCATCAATCTTTTCTTATCAGCACTGTTCCATGTGAGAAAGTTATCATGTTTTTAATAATAATTAACTCGGTTAAACTAATTGCTACAGCAGAATGGCTGCATGCTTTCTACATATGATTTATATTTCCTGGCTATGGGCATTAAGTGAACCCTGTCCAGTAGTATGGGATGCTGGCTAAAGGTTATTAACTATGTTACCAGAGGAGACCCCAAAATTATTAGAGCAGTTGGCCCTGGTTAATCAATGAATTAATTTTACAGTCAACATAAACATTTTCATTGACAAATATGAGAAGCTTCAGTAAGAATAGAAACAGAATACAAAATGGTTTTCCTATAAGGCCGTTTGTAATGCTATATCTAACTGTTTGAGTGTTTTTTCATGTTCTAATATTTTTGACTGAATTCATAAAGTAATTATCAAGGCCCCATGAGCTAAATCATATATGCTATGGATGGAAAACCCCAAAATGTGCAGTTCATGGTATCGTCCGAACTGAGAATAACCGCATTAAGATCATTTAGTCACTGTGTCACTGGTAGTCTATAAAATAATAAAATATGGATTACTTTTGGACAAAGTCTTGTAATGGGCTCTAAAATTCAGTCAACTCATTGTCACACATTCTTCAGTTAGAGGTTAAGCTTTGTTATGGAGCTTAATAAGATAACTGTTGGCATTGATTTGGGTCAAGCCCAACCTAGCAGGACATGAAAGAAATTGCCATAGGCTATAGTTAACCTAGGGATAATTAGTCATTATAATTGTACTCTGAACTATTAACCTTCTCCATTTCACACAGAGAGGATACAGGTAGCCCTTTTCTTTTAGGGACTGCTTCGTTCAAAATTGGGCAAAAAAGGAACTTGCTTGAAAATAATTACTTTTCCCCTGCTATTGCATTTTGAATGTTAAATCCAAGCTGTTTGTGTATGTCATTATAGCATTCTTTAGCGGTAGGTTATTAGAAGGTCTTAACTTGATCAGAGACTGATGCTATAGTTTATAGACACTGCATTGTATATTTTGCTCAAAGAACATATCTTAGGATGTTTCAAAAAAACTTTAGGAGATTGTGTGGAGGTTCTTTAAACATTAAAATGGTTATTCATATTTGTGAATGTAATTAATCAAATTAGGGTCTCATTTGGTTATTTAAAAGGGCTAAAAAGGTTTCTTCATGCAATGTTACAGAAGGGACCATTTTTAACTATAAAACTTTTCAATGAAAGATCCTTTGGAGAGTTTAAAGAACCTTCACATAAGGTAAAGCCGAAATTTAGAACTGTTAAATTGGTAAAGAATGCTTCTGTGAAGCTTCTTTTAACGTTAAAAAGTTCTCCTCGCACACAAATCTCTTCAGCAGATATGATTCTTTAACCAAAACGGTTCTATGACATCACTCTAAAATCCTTTGAGGGAGCTTTTTTGAAAGTGCAAAAGGGTTTTGTTTAAGAGAATTCTTTTGATAACTGTATTTTTGAAGGCAGCCCATCGGTGCTTGAACCATAAAACTTGGGGGGGAACATGTCCTCCCCACTTTTCAAAATCAAAAATCATTAATTTCGTCCTTGCATATTTTGATTCCCATATTTCGAGACATGCTGCAACCTCCAACACCACCACGGACAACGGTTGAGACGTAGAGACCCCCCACACAACACAGTACCCTACACCTCCAGCGAGACATAGAGTGATGCCCCCCCCATATTAAAAAAAAACTTCTCCCGTCCCTGAGGCAGCTTGAAATCAAAATCGGTCGTTTTACCTACAACCCTAGTTATTTCATATACTTGGTCATTTTAAGCATGATTTAATGGCTTTTAACAAACACAGTTGTAGTGATTTTGCTCTCCTCAAAAAGGTGTCTTGACAAGTACTAGCAAGTGGGGAAAAATAATATAAACAATTAATATCATCTTTAACTCTCTCCTCTCACCCCAACATAACACTGTGCGAAAATATTCAACTGGCCCAGAGACCCCCACTGTTACCACATTTTACTAAAAAATACATGACAGCACAGAAGGAAAATGCACCATGATCGATTTAAGAGTGTAGTCTTCATTCCAACACTCTTTAGGAATCAGTTCTAAGACCTTCAGTTTAATTTCTGCACACACATTAACCAGAATTTAATCCACAGAAAATATCTCTGTTAAGGCACCCATCCCTTCTCAGTCACCAGGTCTCATAGTGGCCCAAGACCAGGGCAACCAAAAAAAAAAAAACTTGATCTCCTTGGGGGTCCACTCTTTTTTTATTCAATGGCCTAGGGAAACAGTCCCTAACTGTGCCTGAAATGTCACTATCAAAGCATCCTGTAGAGGAGCATGTTACAGCACTGTTACTGGCCCAATCGATCACATTAGAGAAAAGGAAGTGGGAAGATGTGACAGCCCAGAAACACTTCAGTACTGACATGCTCTGTCTGAGAGCTGCAAATACACTACCTACTGGAAGAATAAAAAACAAACACACACACACACACACACACACACACACACACACACCACATGTGCCTTGTTCTAACTGGGCAAGTGGGTGGGATTAGTCATAAAGTCTCCTATTGTGCAGTAGCTGGAAGAAAATTAGAGATGATAGTGGGACAGAATCAATAGTGTTTACCACTCTAAAGTGTGACCATATCTATCAGCAGTTCCAGGATGGTTACGGATCGCTTTTCTCCACCATCGTATTGGCGGCAAGAGGAGAACCTGAGGAAGAAGCGTTTCAAGCCATAACATTCATTTCAGTGCTATCGATGAGAAGCTCAAGCTTTCAGAAAAAAACAATGACAACAACAACAACAAAAACGATTTAGGTAGGCAACAAATAATTAAAGCACCACCTACATCTTTTAAAGACAGATTTAAAGACAGTCCATCACAGCAGTTATAGGACATGAAATTTCCACAAATTGAGCTCCCCCACTCCCTTTCATTCCCCAAAAAATAAATTTAGAGTAATATGTAGGAAGTAACTCTGAAAGAGAATTTTAATGGACATGTAAATACTGCAGGGCAGCATGCATGCTTAGTGCATAAGTGAAGCCACTATGACCCAGACCTGTAGTTTTTTAGACTGAACCATTTTTTTTCCAAGTGTTCAGAGTGAAATTTTGTTTTCATGGTCTAAGGGGAACTATGTGTACAACTGAAGGCTTTGGAGAAGCCATATTACAGCTACACAAACTTTCAAACATTCGGCCTTAGAGAGCCCGCTGCCTTGGAGTTATTTCCGCTGTAATTCAGTTCACTAATCCCACTGGTTGGACAGATTAAAGCTGCCCTCAGTGCAGGGGGTGCATGAGGTGTGTTAATCCATGGCACCAATGATCATAAGGGCCAGAAAACAGCGTGTTCTCCAAGCAAGAAATGCTGACAACAATATCATGTCACGTTTCTTGATCCTGCGAGAGAGATCATTTACTCAAAGATCAGGTGTCAATATAGAGCACACTGCTGTTGCTTTCTGTAAATGAACTCTTTGCCTCACGGTGTGGGTGGCTTGCAGTTTGATGTAGATGCAAAAACAAATTCAACACTTGAGCACTGAACCTTTTGGAAACTTGTATAATTTAAATGCACTGTCATTATCTGATTGCTACAATGTTGTTCTTTTGAAAGTAACCATTCAGATAATTGGTGGGGAGCTTTTTGGGCTTTTGTACAATACAAAAACTCCCATTCAAGAGTTTAACTAACTGTCAGAGCTTTTTTTTTTTCATTCCACAGAACATTCAGCCGAAGTACTTGTGCAGAAATGGCAAGAAAATTGCAGCGCTCGCCGTTACCAGAGCTGCCCGGAGATTATTATCTTTATCGGCAGTTAATCTCCTAAGGTCAAGATAAAAGCTGAATGCGAAGTGAACTCGTTGTGTCCCCAATTAAACACAAAGTCCGAGGGAAGGGAGAGGAGAGTGACAGAGCAATACGCAGATTAGCCCGCAGCCCCTGTCCCTACAGCGGAGGGGAGAAATAGAAAACAACACAATTAAATTATGACACCTGACACTTAGACCTTACCTCTGTGTAAAATCCTAATAGACTAACTGAGGAAAGTGAGATGCTGTCAGACGATTAATGTGTGATCACACGCATTAGCGCGACTCATGTTCCAAATTCTCTCGTGGATCTTTCCTTTTTCTTTTCTATTCTTTTTTTGCCTGACTAAAATGAGGACATTAACGCTAACTTTCGCAAACATCTTTCACAAGTTTCGAGTGAGCAGAGTGGCAGATCGAGCAATTGAGGTGTGAGGTGAGACGCAAGGGCATTTATTAGGCTCTGAATCAACACATTGGCTGTTTATTAGATCTACTGGATATGCTCAATATGTTGTGTGCCTAGGCTCACTCCACTTTCATGAATTTGAAGTGAGTGTTGCTTTAAAAAAAGTACAAAATACTATGCCGAAATCGTATGAGTAACAAATAGTAAGTCAGAGCCAAGTGCAAAAGATGAGTCACTGTGGTCTCTCAGTCACTCTTAATCTGCATTTGGGTGCAAAACACACTAATGAACATTCCGAATCCATTTACCTCAGAGAGAAGAGGACAAAGTGTGCACCCACACATTTAGATGCATAAATAACACCTACACACGCCCACAGCTCTGGGGATGACAGTGGGCTTTTGGTAGCAGTAGGGGGATTCATGTGATAAACCATAAAAACACATTTAATTGCTGCTAATATGGATAGAGAATACAATAAGACTTTGGTCTTTTGTCCTCAGCTCTCCTGTAGCTGATCAGCCATATGCAACCATATCTTCACAAGCAGAATGAAATCTTGTATCTCCTGGTAACTCTTCAGGAGAAGGAAGAAGGGACATGCTTAATTTTGGATTACATTACTGGTTCACCATCTATGAAATTTTCACACAAGTGTAAGTGGTGTAAGCATTTTCAATTGATGTTCTAACATAAAGAGCTGGGAGGATTTGATCTGACCGGGATGATGTGCATTTTTAGAAAAGATGAGAGGAGGAATAAACAGCAGTAATGCACTTTGTCCATATGTATGACTAGACAGGTTCTACAGCTGCTGTTTGCTGTTTAGCTTCTCAATTAAGAAAGAAAAAGACTGAGAGAAATACATAAATAACAAAAGTAAATGAGACCAGTGGAACCATATGGAATTCCATTAACGAGGCAAAAAATCTACAGCTGAGGTCTGACGATATATAAAATAAGGCATGGCAATTGTGGGAATAGCGCTAAACATTGCGGTCAACAGGAGATAAGGCTGGAATGAAATTTGACACAACCATCACTGAAGACAGACAGAGGTAGTTAGAAGCTGGAGGATGGGTTTGGGACCAAAAGTCTGTTCTGTTAATTACAATTCCGTCTCCTCTCCAAATCTCTAAATTAGCTTTGCTGAAATGATCTGCGTTTGTGGAACAGTGAAAGGAATCAATTTGCATGCTAAATATAACCCTGCAAATTCAATGAAGAGCTAGTGTTAATATTTTCCCTACTTAAGATAATGGTGGCCACCACTGCTTTTTGCTCTAATGGATCTTTTAAAGACAAATTACAGTTTTCAACAAAAAAGGGGGAAAGATTACAATGCACAATTCTATATCTACTTCTCTTCCCCATTAAATTGTGTGAAAAGCAAAAAATTATACATTACTGCCTTACGGCGTTTCTTCAAATTGTGCCCTTTTTATTTCGATTAATGCTTTATTTCCAGTTCTGTCAGTGGTAATATGAATAGTGAGACAAATGTAGGGATCCAATTATTAATCCAAGTTTTGTCAACAAGCTAAACTTCCCAGAGCTGTTGACAGTACAACAGCCCACCTTTGACATAAACAAGGCCATCCTTACCAGCCCGACTGAGCCAGAATCACCACAGTTCATTTAACCAGTGCTGAGTACTCTGGCACAAACTGCAACCAGGGGAAATACAGAGAAAACAAAAATCTGTGTTTCTAGGCTCAGTTGCTGGCTTGGGTTTCTCCTGAATTGAAAGTTACTATGTGAAGCTACAGAAACACACTAAAGACACTGGCTCAGCTTACAGCAGGTTGGGGAGCGCAGTGTTGGAGTATCCAGTCTCCCGCTCCATTGGGCTATACCAGATAGATGATTCCTCAAGGTGATTCTTTCTTCTTTTTTTCCTTGTCTTTTTTTCATCCAGTTGAGCTGCATTGATTCGGCAGCAGCAGGCGGATGTCACACATGCGCTGAACAGTGCTCAATGACTTTGCTATCCCATTCCCATTTAAATTGCCTCTACTTTTCCTTTCTGACACCTGTTTAAATCAATGTCTTCCTCTGCAGGTCATGGGCTGAATGTACTGAGGCGCTCGCCGACCGCCTCTCAAATCCACTAAAATCAACACAATAATTGAAATATTTTCAAGCTGATTACACCGAGGCCCGAGGCTCGGCTGGTTGCTAAGAGCTCGCTCCCCGGTTGCTAGGGGGAGTAAATCATCTTGCGTTATTTGATTTTTGTTACTGATATGAAACCCCTAGTCCCTCGATTAAATGTCTCGCAGTCAAACACCTAGGGGACGGAGAGAAGAGACAAAATAAAACAGTCACAGTGAACCTGTCAAATAGCATCTCAAACTTTTTCCTGTCCTCGGGGCTCGGACACAAATCTGCTTGCTTATTTGTGTTTGTTCCAGCTGAAATGACAAAGCGGAAAGGGGGTGGGGGTGTGTGGGGGGTGGAGCATGGCTGATTGAAGGAGAAGAGGGCAGGCGTGGTGAAATGTCAGGGAATCACACATCAATCTGGGCTTTTCCTCCCATCATCAGGCCCACTTAGCACTCCCAGTCCAAGTCTGATTGGGTCGTTCAGGACAGTGATAGTACTGCTAAAGCGGGATGAGAACAATTTAAGCAATGTATCCTATATTCTGCTTTAGCAAGTGCGGAAGCTCAAGAAAGCAGCACAATGCTTTTTGAGGGTTTTTCTGGTCAGTTCATCTGTGACATAAATCCAGCGACTTACTATTCTTCATTTCTAACTTTTTCATGTGAGTTGCATTTACATGTAATTATGTAATTATGACTGAACTCATTATGAATGACTTATCTATTCTATTCTATTCTATTCTATTCTATTCTGTTCTATTGTTTTATTATATTATAGCATATGCAGAGCAGGTCAAACCAAGTAACTGGACCAATCAGATGCTTGCTGTGTGACATTCTGTAAAGTTTTTAGCATAATTGCAAACTAGAATAGAAAGATAAGAGACATTAGATTACAGTATGATAGCATAGAAAAAGGATATAACACTGTATTTCAGTGAAACAATATACAATATACAAAATAACAAGGAAACAATGCATCTCTAAAACATCAACATCAACTAAATAGTCTTTCTTCTGTTACCCAGAACAGAAGATTCGACTTAGATTCGTTTAATTCTGCAAGCAAGACTTGATTGAATTCAGGATTTAATGAAGGATTGATTAGCTGTTACAGGCATAGGGTGGTCATTGTAAATATTGGTCTTTGATAGAGGTTTAAAAATGGTTAACACACTGACACAAAAGTCAAATGTACTGATTTATTATTTACTGTTTTTTTTCTCTTACTACTATTTCTTTTCCTTTTAACAAATAAATGCCTACTGTCCAAATGGTTTAAAATATCCTTTTATTTGGACTTTTGCACACCTAAGACTTTTGAACAGACTTTTGTGTTCTAGTAAAAATTGAAAATATAAATGCTGTAATGTGTGGTTTCAAAATAAAAAAACGCATGTCATGTAGAACAATTATATATCAATCCATCAAACATATCAGTATTTTGATATATCAATGGATTGAAATATCGAAATATTCAATACTACGATACATTAAAGTAAGTTAATATATAAATTGGCCATGTTCTGTCTAGGTCAGTGGATCTTATGTTTCCCTATATGGAGTAATTTGATTTCAGCATACAAATGACAAAATAAATATAAACATACATGTCCGGCAACCTATAACAACCAATAAATACCCTGTGAATTTCCAGTTATTTCTAAATCGTTACAGCTCAAATCATTCAGTTATCAATATCACTGCTGTCAGAACAAAACCTTGTATCTCCAAGATGGCAAAATTACTAGATAAGAAAAAAATTCTTAACTTACAATTAACTTGTAACAAAGATTTTTCAAAGTAATGTAGAACTCAAATAATAATTGCAAATTATTATACAAATCCATTAATATCTTGTAACATTATTAAAAATAATAAATAAAATAATAAAAAGTGGAGATACAAGGTTGTATCCTGTATGTATGTATATGCATGCACAAAAGTCATAATCTTGCTATTAATTATGAACTAGTCATTTGTGTAATGATAATGTGTCATTTTTATACGGCAAACATATAACTGTATTCTGTACCTTATACCCATCTAACCTTATATGCAGACTTGAGAGCTATGAATTATAAATTGAGCTTAAGTAATAAAACAGAATCGAAACAAATCACTTATGAAAGTGATCATGTTATGATTTTCCAAGCTAATGTCACCTTTGTTTGTGTTGTCTGTTGTTTGAAACATAAGAAATATAAGAAATCATACCCAAATATCTGAAAGACATTACAGATTCTAAATCAGTGCAATAGGTTTCGTTGTGAGACTCCTTACGTGAGATAAAATATCTTCATCTTGATTTATGTAAAATATTAATTACAACAAGCTTTTAAGCTCAATCTTATATCATTGTTAATAAGCTTCATATCACTAGCATATTTAATAAATGTGCCCATTCACATATTGTTTGTTTACAGCAGCAATTGTGGATAAAAAATTATGTAAAAATAATTAAAGTAATTACCATCTAACTACCATCTACATTTCTACCATTAACCAGGATATGAGTAGAAAACACAACTGTATAATTTAATAATATTACAATTTTGATGTTTAAGCACAAAACAGAGAGAGAAAGTCATAACCCATTTAGAACCCTATTCAGGAGGATTTGCTTTGAGGACATTGGAGACACAGTGACACCGCTGGTGCCTGCTTTGCCAAATGAGATCAGTGCTGGTAATAATGGGGGAGGTCAAGTGGAGGGGGGCGCATTATTTCGATTCTCAGTCAGGCAGACAGAGAACAGACAAAACATGCCTGCTGAACATACAGTCAAGATAAAGTACAGTTTGAATGTGCAAGCTCATGGCTACCCATTTATTCTAAGGACTTGAACCAAGTTATTTAAGTATAGGCTGGTTACTCCAATACAATGCTAACAACCGCTGTGTCTGGACCTTTGACCTGCAGGAACACCAAGAGCATTTAAGGTCTATTCAAAGTCTATAAAAGTACACACAAAAACAGCTATAGAAGTGAGTGCACAATGAGCATGAGTCTTTTCTTATGTAGAGAGCCCCAGCTCCTCTGGCTTTGTTTAAGTGAGAGCTCCTTTAATCCTTCACTGTAAATCCAGAAGAGTTCAGTAAGATCAGCTGTGAAACAGTAATGACTTTACAAAGTGTGCAGTGTTATAGTGAATAAGGTTGATGTTATGTGTCAAGTAGAGGATCATTTGAAGTTCATTTGACCTCCACTACGTATGTCATGCTGTGTAAGGCACAGTTTTCAGTCCTGACTTTTTGTGACCTGAGTAAATAGCTGTTACTTTATCATGTAGCTTCCACCATCCTTTTTACATTTACGGCATTTATCAGACGCTTTTATCCAAAGCGACTTTCATTCCCTAACTACAGGGGACAGTCTCCCTG